>CM044015.1:43243126-43505971 GCA_024085815.1 Flaveria linearis | reverse complement strand
GAAGTCCAAGCCAAAGGATTCCTCTTCTGTACCATCTTTCTTCACCTCAAGCTGTGACACACAACACACCTGTTAGTGCTGCACCTTGCTAGCTGAGAACAGACCCAAAACCAAGCAGCGTTTAGGTCTCCAAGACAAACTAACACATGGTTGGTTTGCCCAGGGTTCTTCAACATGCCATAGAAAGCATCTGGTATGATAGACAGTGAGAGAGGATCCATGCACATGACAGGAAGCAGCTCCCTTCTTAATGACTCACTCAAGGAAAGAAGGGATTTGTTTCATTTGGCAATGATGAAAAGGTTACATCATTGGTAAAGCTTTGTTTCTAATGGGGAAATAAGGTTTGATGAGGTTAACCATGTGGAGAATCTCAAGTACAACTCCTTGAGTGTCAGTCAAATGTGTGACAAAGGCCATGTTGCCCTTTTCACAAGCCAGAACTGTCGGATTCTGTCATCCAAAGTTCTGAGTTTGATTGACAAGGCATTGGATGAACACACTCTCCTGAAGGCCAACAGGATAAGAGTGTATGCCTTAGATCTCTCCAAAAAGATGGATCTAAAAGCCATCCTGGCCTATTCTCCAAGGCATCTCCTCAAGAGTCTACACTATGGCATAGAAGGCGGGGTCATGTTAATTTCAAGAACATGAATCAGCTTATAAGCCATGGGTTTAGTAAGAGGATTTGCCCTTAGAAAGGAGTTCAAGTGTGAAGATGACTGCACTGCTTGTGTGAAAGGAAACAACACAAAGTTCCATTCCCTTCAATAGAAGAACCAAGTCCACTGCCTGCTTACAGCTTATGCACATGGATCTCTTTGGTCCTGTCAGATTAATGAGCATGGCAAAGAAGAAATACTGTCTGGCTGGTAATTGTGGATGATTATTCCAGGTTGTATGGACTTTCTTCTTGCACTCCAAGGATGAAGCAGCAAAGACAATAATGAACTTTGTGTTACATGTAGAAAAGCAGTATTCCCTACAGGTCAAGTGTGTGAGGAGTGACAATGTAACAGAGTTCAGAAACCACACACTTGATGACTTCTACCTGTCCAAGGAAATTAGAAGGCAGTTTAGCATTCCTAGAACTCCTGCGCAGAATGGGTGGTGGAGAGAAAGAACAGAACACCCTCATTGAAGCAGCACAAGGTCAATGTTGGCTGACTCAGGGTTGCCACTGACCTTTTGGGCGTGAAGCTGTCAATACAGCTTGCTATGTACAGAATAGAGCTTTAGTGAATAAGAGGTTGATGAAGACTCCATATGAAGTTCTTCATCATTTGGCCCCTCTTATTTCATTCTTTAGAGCCTTTGGGTGTCCTTGTTTTATTCTCAACACTAGCAACCCACTCCAGAAGTTTGCTAGTAAGGTGGATGCAGGGTATTTTGTTGGTTATTCATCAACTTGCAAGGCATACAGAGTCTTCAACTGTAGAACAAAGGGGGTTGAAGAAACTCTGCATGTTAAGTTCAATGAATCTCCAAAGGACAAGATTCCACAAAACCCTGTGGAGTTGTTTGATCTGGACATACTGCAATATGTTCCTTATCAACCTCCATCTGTTGAGCCTGTCAACAGATCTCACCTGGTGGTACTGATGATGATGTAGTCAGTACTCACCTCTTCAGGTTAGTGACAACCTGCCTGAGTCCACTGAACCTGATGCTCCTGTAGCCTCAGCAGCTCCATCCACTACAAATGCTGATGAGATTTCTGCTTGCTCTACTTCGTTTGAGCTGCCATCCTCTACATGGTTTCAGAAATCTCCATCACCATCTGTTGCTGCTGATGGGGTCTACAAAACACTTGCACAGATATCATAGTCTATCAAGAGCTCAAGAATCACCCCACATCACAGATCATTGGTGATATCCATGCTGGAGTTTCAACCAGGAATCAATTGTCCAACTTCTTCTATGCTCTCTTCATCAGTCAGCAAGAGCCAAAGAACTATCATATTGCTTTAGAGACAATGGATGGGTGGAAGCTATGCAGCTTGAGCTTCTTCAATTCAAGAAACAGCAAGTGTGGGAGCTTGTTCCATTACCCAAAGATAAGTGTGCTATAGGCACCAAGTGGGTATTCAGGAACAAAACAGATGAGAAGGGCCAAATTGTCAAGAACAAGGCCAGACTGGTTGTCCAAGGGTTTGCACAGGAGGAAGGCATCGATTATGATGAGACCTTTGCACCTGTGGCCAGACTGGAAGCAATCAGACTGTTCTTAGCTTATGCTGCCTTTCACAGTCTTAAGGTTTATCAAATGGATGTCAAAAGTGCCTTCCTATATGGAAAAATAAAAGAAGAGGTTTGTGTGTGTCAACCACCAGGCTTGAGGACAATAAACATCCTGATTGGGTGTACAAGCTTGATAAGGCTCTTATGGGCTGAAGCAAGCACCTAGAGCCTGGTATGAGACACTCTCAACCTTTCTTCTAGAAATAAGTTCACTAGAGGCACCATTGATAAAACCTTATTCATCAAGACTGTGGGACAACATAAGCTCCTTGTTCAGATTTATGTTGATGACATCATCTTTGCATCCTCTGATCCAAAGTTGTGTGATGAATTTACAAAGCTTATGAAGCTAAGATTTGAAATGAGTGCTATGGGAGAATTACAGTACTTTCTGGGTTTGCAAATCAAACAACAGGATGATGGAATCTTCATCCATCAGTCCAAGTATACCAAAGAGTTGTTGAATAAGTTTGATTTACAAACCTGTAAGCCTGTTCTACTCCATGAGCAGCATCACACAACTAGATGTAGATCAGAAAGGTAAAGCGGTTGATGAAACCCTTTACAGATGTATGATGGGTCCTTGATGTACCTTACAGCCTCTAGACCAGACATCATGTTTGCAACATGTGCTTGTGCTAGATTTCAGGCTGCACCTAAAGAATCCCATTTGATTGCAGTCAAAAGGATCTTTAGATATCTGCAAGGTACCCAATCACTAGGTCTTTGGTATTCAGCTGGGCATTCTTGCAAATTAGTTGCTTTCTCTGATAGTGACTATGCAGGATGCAAAGTCACCAGAAAATCCACTTCTGGTGGTTGCCAATCCTAGGCAATTGTTTAGTTGGCAGAGTAAGAAACAAAACATCATTGCTACATCACTGCTGAAGCTGAGTACTTGCTGCTGCAAGTTGTACCTCTCAAATACTCTGGCTTCAGAACCAACTCTTGGATTATGGCATTACTGAGACTAAGACTCCATTATTAATGGATAGTGCTTCAGCTCTTTGTATTGTTAAAATCCAGTCCAGCACTCTAGGACCAAACATATTGAGATCAGACATCATTTTTTAGAGATTGCTATGAGAAAGGTCTGATTGATCCTAAGTTTGTGCCTAGTGCTGATGAGCTTGCAGACATTTTACTAAGCCTTTAGATAGTGCCACATTCCAAAATTTGGTACTAAGGCTTGGTATGCTGCAGCTTGACTGATTTGACCTTGCTGATGCTTTTACTTCACAACTACTGATGAGCATTAGGTCAAATACAAGTACTGATGAAATTTAGTCTTCAGCTCTTTCACAACTACTGAAGACTAAAATGACTCAAAGTACTGATGTACATTATTTATTGAAAACAACTGAAGTAGTGAGGTGGATTACAACTACTGATGTATGATTTTCAAATAAATAAGTACTGAAGAACAAATTTTGTTCACAAGTACTGATGTGTGATCTTACACAAAGTACTGAAGACAAAATTTGTTCACCAGCTCTGAAGAATATTTCATCAGCACTTGTGAACATCTGATCACAAAAGCTGAAGGCATAAATATTCACAAGAGCTGAAGGGTCAATGAAACATCTGAAAGTCAGCCAAAGAGCTGATGAGTAAGTGTGGAGGCTAGTATGAAACAACTGATTTGACGGAAACAGCTGATGAGTAATTCTCATCACTGATGACAACAGCTGCTGTTTCATACCCAAACAACTGAAGGACAAAACCATGTCTTCAGTAGTTTCACAACTACTGATGGCTAACACCAAGTCCTCAGTTGTTTACAACTGAAGCAATACATGTCTTCAGTAGTTCCAACTACTGATATCAGTAGTTCACAACTACTGAAGGCTAACACCAAGTCTTCAGTTGTTACAAAGTCTGAAGAAGAATATTAGGTCATCAGTAGTTCATAACTACTGAAGACTGACAGTAACTCTTCAGACGTTTACAACATCTGAAGGACAAAACCAAAGTCTCAGTAGTTTCAACAATACTGAAGACCAACACCAAGTCCTCAGATGTTACAACCACTGAAGGTTAAAACCACGTCATCAGTTGTTACAACAACTGATAACTAACACCAAAACCTTCAGTAGTTTTTTCAACCTTTGACCTACCCTATAAATACCCCACTTTCAGAGCATTTACTCCTCACTTGACCTAATCCTTCCAAACCTCTGAAATTCCCATACACCATTAATGGCGACCATGCAACTGAAACCTCGACACAACTGTGTCGCCATCTTCAAAATCGCCATTATGGCCTAAGTTTCACCAAGCCGTCGATCTTATGAACGACTCACCCTACAAAACGGCTTTTCTCCTGAACCCCACTATATACACCGACTCTTGGCGGAGTTTTGGACAAATGTAACCGTCCAAACCGGAGAGCAGGATGGCGAGGTCTCCCTCCGGTCCTCCGTCAACAGCCACCCCGTGGTTATCACTCCAGCTACCCTACGCCAAACCTAGAGCTGGAGGATGCCACTCACCCAACTTCCTACCCAAAGGTGCCCTGGATCTCTCATTCACATCCCACGACTACCAGGGTAACCTCTCCGCCTCCACCTGTTGAAGAAACACTTCCCTGACCCTCAACGACTGATCTTCCACATGGTGAACGTGTGTCTGGCTCCCAAAACCTCTTCGTGGGACCAGATGTCCACAAGGTGGCAACAGGTATTGTTCTCTATCCTTGAAAAACAACCGTTAAACTTAACTGATTTACTATTTTTGGAAATAAAGGATATGGCCACAAAACCAATTTCTAACCGATGGATCTTGTATCCTCGGTTCATTATGGCCATAATAGAGAAACAGCTTCAGGCTGAGGGACTAGTTGGCACTGGGGTCCCTGCCATGGCTGTTCTAGCCGAGGTATACTCCAGGCACAACACTGACCAAACACTCAAACAGGCTGGCCGGCTGCGAAAACCCACGCAGCAGAACCCACAGCCTCCACCTCCAAATCCAAAGTCCCCACCAAACCAAAAGCCAAAAAGAAGCAAAAAGGCTACTCAGGGAGATGAGTCCCCTGAGGATGCCCCTGCAACACAAAGGCAGGATGTGCCTGCTGGTTCGATTCTCCCAGCAGGTACCACGACTCCACCCACCACAACCGCACAGGCTTCCTCTCAACAGGAGCCTGATGCAACCAATTTTGGGGCAACCACATTACTGGGGTCTTTCTCACTTGAGAAGACTGCCATTGAAGAGCACAGTCCTCCCCATGTGCACACTGCTTCGAGCCCATCTCTGATGAGACCGCCCCACAAAGCCCTACATTGGTTATCGCCAAAGTGCTGACCCATCTGAGCACTCCACCCTCTCCCCAGAAACCTATTACAACTGGGGAGACTCCAACCGAAGAGGGGGTGGATACAAGTGCCGGTGGGAGCCCACAGCACAGAGAATCAGTCCAATCTCCCAGTGTGGCTAGGGAGATAGGACAATCTGGTGAGGCTGCCACTTCCCTGCATCAACATCTGAGCAGGGTGAAGCTGGTAACATCACTAAGACCTCACCAGAGGCAACTGCCGATGATGGATCCAATCCGGAGGCTAGAAGTCCCCAGTACCATGAACAAGGGGCACATGCTATTACTGAGCCACACTCAGGGCATGTACATCCTGACATTGTCAGGAGGTCAGGTGATTCAGCTCATGCTGATGATGACCTGAGCTTCTTCTATGATGTAGTAGCTCAAAACACTATCTAGAGGATGAGATAAGCAGACTCAAAGAGTTGCTTGCTCAAATGACTCAGGATAGAAGTCCATCTGCCACCACTACCCCAAGATGGCACTTCACCGAAGGTTTCATAAACACTGAGCCACTCCACAAACTCGGCCACCAGCCCATGCTTCTGGCACTAGCTCTCAGGGTCCGAACCCCTGAGCAGCTGGATGCTATCCTCCAAAAATCCTACCTCTCATCAAACCCATGCTTAAAGACTTAGTCATTCAAACCCTTGATGAGAGGCTTCCCAACATACATCCACCCATGGGGGAGGTTGCCATTCTAAGGCACTTGCTGATAGTCAAACCCAAACAATGCACCAAAAAGGGGGAGACATCAGTGCAAGTCAAGAGGAAAAGGGGGTGAGGAGGAGGTAGAGGCAGAGAAAGAGGTGGTGGTTGAGAGGGAGTGGTGAGGAGAATAGGAAGGTGAGGAGGAAAGGAAGAGGAAAGAGAGGGAGGTTGAGCAAATAGAAGTGGATGACATCCAAAAGGATTTCAGTTTCACTGATAAGAAAACGGGAGAGGAGGGAAAGATGGTGGCTGACTCTGATCTAGCAGCCTTGTAAGGGGCTGATACTGAACACAGCAAATCAATGGATTCTGCCATTGCTCAGGTTCAAGCAAGGCTTGACAAGGATACTGCCTGCTAGATCAGGAGATCAGGAAAATGGAAACTAGGGAGATAAACTACGATGGTCTACTATAGCCAAGAGGATCAAAAGAAACTCGAGGATATGAGTAGATTCATTTCGAAGTATCTGGGCAGGCCAGTCCTTGATGTAAAAGCATGGACAGGGACAGACCCTTGCCAAATAACCACCAAGATCTGTTCGGCTGGTGATTTCACTAAGGGACTGGTCGCAGGGCCCTTTTGAAGCAGGTGGGGAACAGGACACTGCTAGTAAAACAGACCAAACCAGCCCTTATCTCTAGGATACTAGCAGTGCTGCCAACATTCCCACACCAACAACCCAACCACACCCACTAAACCAACCCCTTCACCACCAAAACCCGCAGCCAATGATCCACCCTTGAAGAAGAAGGAGAAGGGTGTAAGGCTGCAAGAAGAAGAAGAAGAAGAGGGGGATGAGGAGGATAGACTGCCTCTTTCAGCAGCATTTCCTCTACCAAAGGCCAAAACCCAAAACCATCCCCCCCACCTCACAGATGGAAACTGTGAGGGTGGAAGATAGAGGAAGAGCACAGCAGCTTCATGATGCTGAGATGCTTAAGTCTATGACCAAGCATATGCTGCCTCTACCTCTATCATGAATATGAAGAAAGAAGCTCTGAGACTCTCACTCTCAAACAAACCTTCCAATATAACAAAGAGAGAGTGAGGACTTGGCCTGATCCTAGGGTGGCTCACAGGATCACAAAGAACAATATTCCTGTGAGGTACAAGAGCAGATGAAGAGGATTGTAGATGAAGTAATCACTCTGGCTCTTGTAGTAACACCCTGGGAAATTGTGGATGAGTTCGAGAAAGCTTATAAAGTAAGCTACCTCTGAAATGATGTTGGAGAACAGGATGGTTAGGAAAGGCTTAGTTTATAAGAAGCTTGAGAACTTCCGCAAAAATGAGCTCAACTTGTTGCTAGAAGGAGACATCCAGATGAATTTGCTTACAAGCAAATCACAACGTTGAGCTAAAAAATGGGAAACAGGTCAAGTATGTCTCAGAGACATAAGGTGTGAAGGATTGTTCGATGGTGGGGGATGAGGGCATGACCAAGGAAGAACAAATGATCTTTGTCCGAGCCTACACCCGAGAATCCTACCGGCTAGTACATGGGAGGTAGATCTCAGGGATGGGACAACAGCTCTGTGTCCAATTCCCCAAGACAGAGCTCCCATCCATACTTAGCCAAACAAACACTAGAGACTACTCTCAGGCCAGTGCTTATCTAGGTCAACTTCTAATCTGATCTAGAAGAAAATAGACCAATCATTATGCCACCAATAAGGGGACAACCAATAATTAGAGGTTTTGGCTGCATTGGTTCAGGGGGAGTTGTTGGACAAAAGAACCAATGAGCCAAGATCAGGAAAACCTCTAAGTCCCACATGACATCACAACAAATGCTGAAGGACTCCATCAGCTATTGTGTTCTCTTGCTTGAATGTCAGACTCGAGAGCATCTTAGCTCCAACCATCAGCTGTTCTGACAAAGTCTGAAGAACAAAGTATGAAGATCAAAGAACTAAAGAACAACAGCTGAAGAAGACTCCAAAGTACTGAAGACCAAGTACTGAAGTATGAAGTACTGATCTTACAAGTACTGAAGACTTCAGATACTGAAGACAAGTACTGAAGAATCAAAAGCTGAAGAACTGAAGAACTGAAGACCTTCTACTGAAGCACAAAGTCTGAAGACAAAGACTGAAGACAACAACTGATTATATCTACTGAAGTCATCAGTTGTTATATCATCTGAAGCCAAGTCTGAAGACCAAGTACTGAAGACTCAGAGTTTGTCACAACAGCTGAGATATCTTCTTCAGTGTTGTGATGGTTTTTCCTTTCAGTAGTTTATTTTGTTTCAGTAGTTGTACAACAACTGAAGAGCATGTTCTTCAGTTGTTATAGTATCAGTAGTTATAAACGACTGAAGAGCTTGTTCTTCAGTCGTTATAGGATTTCAGTAGTTTACTTTTGTCAGTACTTAGGAAACTTTTGTAAGAAGATATCAGCTGTTGACATCTTCAGTAGTTTTATGTTTTGTCAGTTGTATTTTTAATATTCAGTGATGTCAGAAAAAGGACATCACATCCTTTTGCCGCCTATAAAAGGATGGGGAACATACTGTTTTAATTGCCGAAACGTGCGAAGCAATAGAACATTAATTTCGCAGAACTCTTTTTCTCTCTATGCTTGTGCTTTACATGCAATATCTTTTCTGTTCTTGCATTAATCGCTAATTAATGTGCTAAATCCGATGCAAACATAATCTGATTGATCAAACGAGAGGCTGAATCCTGTCACTTTTCATTTCAAACCGTTCATTATTCATATGTGATCACACATGTACGTACACGTAGGGAATCATTATTATCTTCATCATCGTTCAATTAGTACTTTTATCATTATCCTCCGACTCTTTGCGACACAGAGTCACTCACCTCGTTAGCACTCTAATGATTGCGTTTTTGTTCCTGTGAGCCTTTTGCGACACCGATCGCTCACCTCTATGGAAATCTCAAGGATTGCACTTATCCTCTGAGTCTTTTGCGACACCAAGTCGCTCACTCTATGCCAATCTCAAAGATTGACCCTGTGTGCATCCTTCGGGGTAGCAAACCCGCATCACAGTTGAGCTAACACCTGCCAGGGGTGTGCACCTCCATTCATTTGCTTGCAAGACTTTCGTTCATTCATTTACGTTCCACTTTTCTTATCATTAATCTTTCACTTTATTAATGATAATACTTCCTGTCTTGATCATGATCATACTACGTAGAGTCATACAATATTATTATAATAAGCATATTAATAATAATAATAATAACATTAGTAATAGCCCTAATCATAATATTAATTAAAATATAAAGAAAAGAGTCATCATGACATTCAAACATAATCATATGCATTAATAAATCCTTAGTCAATAATTATTCGAAACCCTAACTGCACAGACTCCCAAAGAAAATTTACATTTAATTTAAGTGTAAAATTACTAGCACATGAGCACTATGCAGGGCATGAGCCCTGCTTAGGCGCATGAGCACTGCTGGGACATATCACCTTACACTTAGAAAATAATTCTAGGCACAAGAGCACTATTTAGGCTCATCACCCTATACTTAGTCATTATTTCAGGCACAAGAGCACTGTTTAGGCTCACCACCCTATACTTAGTCATTATTTCAGGCATAAGAGCACTGTTTAGGCTTATCACCTTATAATTTTTCTAAGGCATAAAGTTCAGGCGTATTAGCACTATTCAGACTCATTACCTTGTACTTAGTTTCTAAGTTCTAAATTCAGGCACATGAGCACTGTTGGGGAGCATAAGCCCCAACACTTAAATTTCTGTCATAATTTTGGGAGTATGAGGACTGTTCAGACTTATGAGCCTTGTACAGGCGTATTAGCAGTCTGTTTATTTCTAAGTCATTTTCCAGTCCCAAACATCATATTACCTAGTTCTAAACATGCACATACTATTCCAGGCATAATCTTAACATAATTATAGCAACATATTTGCCCAAACATACCCGACCCACATACATATGCACGAACATACGGGTATAATACCAACCTTATAAAAACATAAATACATGTATTTTCCAGCCCAAAATCATTTGAAAACATGTAAAAAGGGGATCTAGAAATCACCTTTGTTGTTCTTCAATTTCACTCTCTTCACCCGAGCCTCTTCAAACGGTTCTAAAGCCTAAAACACACACACGATACCAGTCGAACACACAAGTCACATTTATAAGCACATACACGGGTCTAGAATCATCCTAAGCATCAAAGTTTTAAGAATTCTTACCAAAAACTTCGAACCTTCTTGTTCTTCTTCAAAAATCCGTATCTTGCTCTTTCTCTCTAAAAATGTCGAATGAGTGTGTGTGCAGGGTCATAGGCGGCCATACTCCCTTTTACCAACTTTTTACCAACTTTGCACCCTTTTTACACTTTTACCCCCCCCCATCTTGGGGGTGACATTCATTTCTCCCCTTTCCCTTTTTCTTTTATTCTTTTATTCTTTTTTTAATAAGAATTACGGGTGTTACATTATTATCCTAGTTATTATATCCTAGTTATTATTATCCTAGTATTATATCCTAGTTATTATAATCCTAGTTATTATTATCCAGTTATTATTATCCTAGTTATTATATCCTAGTATTATAAACCTAGTTATTATTATCCTAGTTATCCTAGTATTATTATCCTAGTTATTATTATCTAGTTAGATTATCCTAGTAGCATTATCCTAGTTAGCATTATCCTAGTTAGCATTATCCTAGTTAGCATTATCCTAGTTACCATTATCCTAGTTAGCATTATCCTAGTTAGCATTATCTAGGTACATTATCCTAGTTAGCATTATCCTAGTTAGCATTATCCTAGTTAGCATTATCCTAGTTAGCATTATCCTAGTTAGCATTATCCTAGTTAGCATTATCTAGTTAGCATTATCCTAGTTAGCATTATCCTAGTTAGCATATCTAGTTAGCATTATCCTAGTTAGCATTATCCTAGTTAGCATTATCCTAGTTAGCATTATCCTAGTTAGCATTATCCTAGTTAGCATTATCTAGTTAGCATTATCCTAGTTAGCATTATCCTAGTTAGCATTATCCTAGTTAGCATTATCCTAGTTAGCATTATCCTAGTTAGCATTATCCTAGGTAGCATTATCCTAGTTAGCATTATCCTAGTTAGCATTATCTAGTTAGCATTATCCTAGTTAGCATTATCCTAGTTAGCATTATCCTAGTAGCATTATCCTAGTTAGCAGTTCTAGTTAGCATTACCTAGTTAGCATATCCTAGTTAGCATTATCCTAGTTAGCATTATCCTAGTTAGCATTATCCTAGTTAGCATTATCCTAGTTAGCATTATCCTAGTTAGCATTATCCTAGTTAGCATTATCCTAGTTAGCATTATCCTAGTTAGCATTATCTAGTTAGCATTATCCTAGTAGCATTATCCTAGTTAGATCCTAGTTAGCATTATCCTAGTTAGCATTATCCTAGTTAGCATTATCCTAGTTAGCATTATCCTAGTTATTATCTAGTTATATTATTCTAGTTATTATTATACTAGTATTATTATTAGTTATACTACTACTGCTGTTGCTGCTAACAGTTATTATTATTATTATTACATTTTTTTTTATTATAAACAAAATAATGAAAAGTCTTCGTCCTTTGTTGGTTTATAAGAAACCGTAGCTTTCTTATCCGTTCCTCATCCCTATCGTGCTCCGCGATGTCCCCATGGTTTTATTTGAGGTGAACCGAGCCGTTAGTCTCATCTGTGCCATTCTCATTAAAAGTATCTGACACATGCGTAACTTCTAGTTCTGACTGGTACAGGGGATGTCTGTACTGTCCGTGATCCGGCACTGTTTGTGAGTGGTAAGAGGCATGTCTGTAATTCGGCTCTGTTTGTTGTGGTACGGGTTCGAGGCATGTCCGTAATTCAGCTCTGTTTGTGAGTGGTATGTGTTCGGGGCATGTCCGTAAAATGGTATGGGGTATGTCTGTACCATTCACCGTACCCATCGGTCCAAATAATGAGTTGTACGCTCATCAACAAATGTGTTCGAGGAGTTGGTTTCCTCCCCCCTATGGAGGATGACTCCCGTATACGTAATATTTTAAAAAAAGATAATGGTGAGATATTTCGAATAAGCATTTATAATAAAATAGATACTACTTCAACTTGGTTTGAATATTCGATATGTGGCTCCTCATTCAAATCTGAAAGCTTCGGCTTTGCTAATGATCTCCTGAACCCGATATTATTTCGAATTAACGTGTTTTGGGATGATGAAAATAAAGTGATGGTTCTTGATAGTTGCTGCATGAAATCATGAAGTCTATTTATATTGAAAATCTGGACGAGGAAACCGTCATGGTTTGGCCTAACCGTGATGGTTCAAAGACTTAGATGCGGGTTTCACGAAACTTTTGTCAACATCAAGTCAAACTATTGTCAACATTAGTGTAACTTGTACCTCAACATCAGGGTTAGGTCAAACCGTGACGGTTACTTTCACCCATGCCTCTTTATCAGTGTCCTTTTGTGTTTGTTGTCGAGATGACAGTGAATATGACTCAGAAAGCATGACGGTAAGGTCTAGCGGTCATGGGTGGGACAAACCTTCACGTTTAGGCCTAACCGTGACAGTTAGGTCCGGTGCCTCATAAAAACACATGCGGTGTCCCTAGCACCACCCATATTAAATAGGATCTTGTAAAACGCGGTCAATTCCCAAGAATCACTAACCAAGATCTCAATCACACGAACGCGGAATATAAGTGTGATTGGAAGAAGACAAACAAAGAATCAAAACGTTTTCAATTGATAATCAAGATGATTACAATCTTGTAAGAAAATGCACAGAGCAATTACAAAGCAAAATGAACTTGAAACTGAGAAAACTTAGCTACAAAAGCGAAAATTACAAATTTATACTAAAACAAACAGTTCTCGCGCGAGACAGGCTTTTCGCGCGGGTCTTCATTTCGCGCGAGATCAGCTTCTCGCGTGAGTTCCTCTTTCGCTTGATATCTTCCTTTTACGAATCACTTGTTGTTTTACCGAGCCTTATGTAGTCTTCTACAATCTCCCCCTAGGCTCGGTGAAACATTATCAGTCAAAATCAACGTTGGCTTTCTTGTAAGTGCCTGAATATGCATACCATTTATTTCTAAGGATCTGATCTGTCATCCAAACATATTGGCAAGACAAAAAGTAAACAGACTCGTCAGCTGTGATAGGACAATGTAGCAGCTTGTTCAAGTCGTCTTTGCCAAACTTCATTAAGTCAGCTGGATCGATGATTCTATATGATCTATCAATGCATTTGATCATAGCCTGACCTGAATCCTTCTCACAACTCCAAGATATAAATTGATTCAAAGAATTTGGAGGAACTGGAGCATGAACTGGGACTTTCGTTATGTATTTGGAATGTTGATAGACTCTGATTTTCATTGGAGCTTTGGTATTTTCATCAATTCTGGAAGAGTCATCAATCACCTTTGACTTTGCAGCCTTGAAATCCTTAAAGTTAGTTCTCATCTCTCTTCTTATCTTTGATCTCATTAATTCAGCTTCTCCATAGTTGCTTTCATTGAAGAATGGAGCTTTTCCCATTGAATAAAGATCAGCAGCTCGTAAAGTATGAAAATCTTGAGGGCTTTTCAGATAATCTATCTCTCCATTCCTTCTCTTAATTATGTATATCTTCTTTTCACCATCATAAGCCCAGCTAATAACATGAGAAAGTTCACCATACTTGTCTTTCAGCTTTGATACGAATAAGAAATGAGTTTCTTTGGGTGGTGGAGGTGTTTTGAACTGTAATCCTCCTCTGGTATATAAAGCAATCTGACCAGTAGAGTCCTTTTGTATTGTACCAGAAGGAGTTGGATCACTTACAGACTCAGTAGGAATTTCTCCTTCTTCAGGTTAATGTCTTTGAATAAGTCCTGTAAGTTATTCCTAAAAATATCTGTATACTCATGTTGCTCTTCTACATCATTAAATAACCCAAATTCTTCTTCTGTAGTTTCAGTTGCAGTAGATAACTTGAATGAGTACAACTCTTTATCATATAAATCTTCCGTGTTAGGATCCAATGGTTCGTATCCTTCTGGATTACTAGCACTTGGTCCTGAGACATTTTCAGTGCTAGTTTCACCAGTTGGATTAGAAGATAATTCTCCAACATCACCTCCATCATCATCATCATTATTATCATCATCATTTCCTCCATCATGTCCACCATTATCTCCACCATCATCATCATCATTGTCATCATCATCCTCATTTTCATCATTATCAGAATCTTCATCATCATCAGAATCACCATAATCAAGTAAATCTTCATCATCTTCTTCAGTAACAATAGGAAGAGTAATCATATGTTCCGGTTCAACGAAAGCTGTAGATGTAAAAGCTTCAGTGATAGGTACTTCAGATGAAATTAAAACATCTTCAGTAGTACTAACACTTGGCTGTTCTTCAGTTGCTTGAGCTTCGTTGACCTTTTCACTTTCTTGAATATTTTCTGCAGGAGATGGACTTGGAGAACGCCTGCTCGTCTCACCAACCACAGTTGTAGACCGAATAACTGGTGGTTGATGGAAATATGTCTGAGAAATAAACTCGCGTAGCTCATTCAGCTGTCTTTCCAACCCGAGGAATAATCAAACATACTCCTCATTTGTTGCTCAAAGAGGCTATCCTTGTATCCTTTATTGCAGAGTCAAGATGAATCATGGTAATCATCTTAGTCTTTTCTTCATTGTCTTTTCTCAATTCAGCAATAGCTTGACATTCTCGAAGCTTTCTTTCTCCAAATTCTTCACTCTTTCTTCTAAAGTTATAGAATGAGGAGCACTGGTGGATTCTTCTCTTCCTTGGAAATCTGGTGGAGTATTCAGAAAAGTATCCATATCAAACTCCAGATTTTCTTGTCTTGGTGGAGTGGAGAAACCAGATCCAGGAATATTTGCTGATTCAGAAACAGGAATGTTTCTGTCTCAGCAGTTGTAGTAGTCACATCAGCTATCTGTTCTTCTTCAATCATCTCTTTCTTAGGTGATCTTGGAATATCAGAAATAATAGGTTGTTCAGTTTCTGTGATGATCACATGAGAGCGAGGTTTCCTTGGAACACCACATCTTCCTCTTTTCCTGGCAGGGAAATCTTTCCTCCTTGCCATTCGTTTACGCCTCATTGATGTACTCGGGGACTCCTCAGGAATGTAATCAGTATCCCTATCTTCAACATTTAGTCTTGAGGAAGTTGGAGTAGAAGGTGTATGATCAGTTTGAATCACATAGGGAACATTCCCTATCTGATCACTAGCAGTCTCAGAACTAGAAGCAGAATGAACAACACCTTCCATTCTTTCTTCATTCATCGGCTCATCCTCAAACAATCTTTCAATCTCCTCATCAATGTCATTTCTAGCAGCAGATGCAGAAGTGCCAGTCTGTGCTTCATCAGTTTGAACATCTCCTCCTAAATCACCAACATCTTCTCTATCTCAGAAAATCTGCCAATCTTAGCAAAACTTTCTCCTGAGCACTTGTTTCCTCGTGCTCCAGTAAGATGAGTAAAGATCTCCTTCTTGATGGTCTGTACAACATATTTTGGAGACCTCAAAGTGGCAAACTCAGGATAGGCGTCATTAATCACAAGCTGAAGGAACCGAGGATACATGATAAATTTTCTTCCGGATTAGCTGTGGCGTTTTTCTGCATCTCCTGGAAAATTACTCCAGAAGTACTAAACGGAAGATCATCCACCAGGAGACTAATAAAGATCCAAACACAGCACTCAGACTGTCCATCCCAGCCTTCAGGATGCTCAGACAGTGAATAACCACGTGAAATAAATACTCCCAATATGGTGGCAACCACTTCTTCTCCAGACTAGGATATCTGTACTCATATCCCATCCTAGTTAGGCAATAAATAACAACATCATCATCCAATCTGGTTGGAGCACCCTCTTGGTCATCAAAAAGTAGTACTCTGTTCAGAATAGCTTAGGAGACAGTCACTCTCTTATCTTTGACTGTAGCAGTAATGATTGGATTTCCAGCTTGATCTTTTTCTAGAGCAGTAGTACTCTAGAAAGAATCAGTCAACTCAGAATAAATGGCTGGATCAGCAGAAATGGCATATACTATTCGTGAGTTCTTCAGCCCGTCTATCATGGATGCGAAAAGTTCCTTTCCCTCAAGAACATCATCCAAGTAGGCTACGCAGTTATGATTTTTGTTAAAAATCATTTGAGCCATCTGCAATGTCACAAACAAACAATATTAGAACATTGAGATAACTTAATCACACATAAGAAAATTTTAACACTTAGAAAAGTTTCATCATTCGATTTTTCTTTCACGTGAATATAACACATTTAACACTTAAAAAAATTTTCAGCATGTAATTATTTTCAATCGAGCGAAAAAGAAATGTTTCAACACTTAGAAAAATTTAACAAAATAAGGTTCTCTCGCGTGAGGACTATTTTTTCATGTGAAAACCTTTTCAAGCGACAAATCCCTTTCGTGCGAAAATCTTATTTCATGCGAATACAAGTTTCATGCGAAAGATCATATTTCAAGCGAAAACACATAATATGCGAAAGTCAACATTCAATCAAAAGTCAAACTTCATGTGAAATTGTGTTTCACGCGAGAACATTCTCAAGCGAAAACACACTTTTCGCACCTGTTCATTACCCTCATGCGATTCGCGCAGACCCATTTTCAAATTGACGATCAAAATCACAATCTTAAACAAAACCAAGTGTGTCCTAACCGTCGTCTATGTCACCAAGGTCATTTAATCGTTCAATTTCAACTTTTAAGTCCATTTATGAGATTTTAGTTTAAGTTGTTAAGGTCCCTTTTGAAATTTGTCTCTTTAGTAACCATACAGATCAAAATATACCTTAGAATCACAATATGAATGTAATGTGAACGACTACGTGGAGTAGAATGTCTAATAAGAACAAGATGAACTCTGATTTTGAATTTATGAAGGGAAGCGAAAAGGGTTTTCGGATGGTGTTTATGTGAAAAATGGTTTCGTTTAAAACACACTGTGATGTTTATAGTCCAAGTTATTCACGCGATAAGTCCTTTCGCGCGACAAATGTTTTCACGCGACAACTCCAAGTCGCGTGAGTGTGTTTGATCCTTTGAAAAATTTCAATGTTTTCAGTTTTCAACATTTCTTGTGCTTACACAAACATTTATTATCAATTATGTATGTCAATAAAGAGTTTTATTTACCAAGTGACCAATTAATTTAATGAATCTTCAAGTTTTAAAATTTATCTGTTATTTATTTGTCTTATCCTAAACAAAACAGAAGTAAAATGAAAACAGTACACACAAATTAACAAAATAACGAAAACAAATAAAGACTCAAGATCTGAATTGTTTATTGATCAAAATTGTTTTGTAAGAATTTTCATAATGAGATCATATAGTCCTTTGTCAAGTTAAGACCCTGTCCGCTTTATTTAAAATAACTGGTTAAGTTGATTGTCAATATATTTGTCCTTTTAAACTTATACCTCAAATTTTAGTCAGAAACATAAGGAGTGATACATATCATGTTTTGTTTGATTTAATATAATTCAGTGGATCCCACAATCAGAATTTCTGTAAAATAATTATTTCCTTCAAGACACTGTTGAGATTTCAAGTCACCCCAATTTGACTTAAACCATGCATTGTTGATCAGTGATACCATTTATTTATTCCTAAAAAATAACTATTTGAGCATAACTAGCCTGAGAAATATCTCTTACACGGAATATTAACAAGTTTAAGGACTTACTAACAGCCATCCGGACTTACGTCTGCCTCTCAATATTTAGGACTTACAAGCCATCCGGACTTACATGCCCATCTTTTGATTTTGCCTTCCATGATCAGAAAATATTCTCAAAATAGAAAATATATACCATATAGTATGTATGTCTTTAGACATATCTTTTGATTTGTGCTTCTTGGCATCTTATATCCTATATGGCCTTTTGACATCTTTTTGCTCAAGTCAATTATTTTCTTTTTGTCTTTTATGTCTTTTTGTCTTTTTGTATTTTCTTTTATATATATATAGTTATATATGATAATCACTGAATCAAACAAATACAGCTTGAGTATGACAAGAGTATAACTCTCAGTCTGTGTTAGAACATTTGACATTGTCACAGAATCCTGATATGTTCCCCACTAATTCATATCACTTTAATTCAAGTTTAATCACTCAATTATGATCTTTTCATTTCTGAAAGCAAAGCCTATCGACACATAAAACATAATCCAAGTCTATTCGTATTTAAGCCTTTGAAAGTACTTGGACTTTTTTAGAACTTTGTAATATCATTTCTCATTTAAGTTTGAAAATTTCTCTTTGTTTTCTTTCTTTTTTTTTTTTTATTTTTAACAATCCTTTGATCTTGACTCCCCCTATAACCAAAAATATTTTTCAGAACGTGTTTTTCGAATTTCTCCCCCTAAAATTGTGATTGTCTTTTTAAAGAAAAAGAAACAATTGCAATTTTATTTGTTATTAAAAAATGAAAAATCTTTTTGTGAAGATTCAAGAAATCAATTTATCCAAAGTGAATCATTCCCAATGATTGCACAAGGAAATCAAATCAAGAATGATCAAATGCCTTGGTAAATAAGTCAGCAATGTTTTCTGTTGACGGCACTTGTTTTAAATGAATAAGTTTTCGATCAAAACAGTCATGGATAAAATGGATTCGGATGTCAATGTGTTTAGTTTTGGAATGTTGAATGGGATTTTTAACGATGTTCAGAACTGCCGTGTTATCACACCAAATTGGTGTGTCATATATGTTGAGACCATAATCGAGAAGTTGTTGTTGAATCCAGACAAGCTGGGAACAACAGCTCGATGTAGCCACATATTCAGCTTCAGCAGTGGATGTGGAGACAGTGTTCTGCTTTTTACACTTCCAGGAAATGAGTCGGTTTCCCAAAATTGACAACCTCCTGTAGTCGATTTCCTGTCTAAATTGCAACCACCATAATCACTGTCAGTATAAGCAAATAAATTGAAATCGGAATTTCGAGGATACCAAAGACCAAGTTTGGTTTGACCCTTGAGATACTTGAAAATCCGCTTGACAGCTTTCATGTGTGATTCTTTGGATCACTTTGATAGCGGGCACACTGACAAACAGGGAACATGATATCCGGCCTGCTTGCAGTGAGATACATGAGGGAACCAATCATTGATCTGTACAGATGTTGATCAACGCATTCTCCTAATAGATCTGGAGTAAGAGTAGGACGAGAAGACATAGGAGTTGGAGCTACTTTGTAATCTTGAAACTTGTATTTCTCAAGAATAGTCTGAACATATTTTTCTTGATGAATGAGAATACCAGTTTCAGATTGATTAACTTGGATACCCAAAAAAATGAAATTTCTCCAAGAGAACTCATATCGAATTTCTTCTTCATCACTTCTTCAAACTCCGTGCACATACTATCATTTGTAGAACCAAAAATGATATCATCGACATAGATTTGAACCAGAATAATATCATCGCCTGATTTACAAATGAATAAGGTTTGATTAATAGCTCCTCGTGAATAACCATTTGCAAGCAAATGTTCAGTCAGAGTTGCATACCAAGCACGAGGTGCTTGATGTAAACCATATAATGCCTTATCCAACTTGTAAACATAATCAGGATGATCTGGATCTTCAAAACCAGGAGGTTGACAAACATAGGTTTCTTCCTTCATTTCCCCGTATAAGAAAGCAGTTTTAACATCCATCTGATACACCTTGATATTCATGTATGAAGCAAAGGCTAAGAAAATGTGTATTGCTTCAAGTCTTGCAACTGGAGCATACACTTCTTCATAATCCAATCCGTCAATTTGATAGAATCCCTGCACCACAAGACGTGCTTTGTTCCGAACTATAACACCCTTTTCATCCGTCTTGTTCCTGAATATCCACTTTGTTTCAATCGGAAGCTTATCCTTTAGAAGTTCTACAAGATGCCAAACATTTAGCTTCTTAAATTGCATCAACTCATCTTGCATTGCTTCTATCCAACTGTTTTCCTTGAGTGCCATTTCAACATTCTTGGGCACTATTTGTGATAGAAAGCAAGCATATAGACATGTGTTGATTGCCCCTGAATGACTTCTGGTAATAACACCTTCATGCAATGGACCAATGATTGCTTCAGTTGGATGAGTTTTATGGATTCTCAGTTGAGGAATATCATCTGCAACAATTCCGTCTTCTAAGTTAGTGATGTGTTCAACATTTGCATTCACTTCTTCAGAGTTTCTAGACTGATACATAATATTTTCTAAACGTGTCATCTGAAGTGTGATTTTCAGAAGCAGTAGACACATTTGGAGATTCTTCAAATGGAACTTGAATGACTTCTATTGGTGTATCCAAAGTTTCTGAAGAAGTTGAAGATAATGGTGAACTTATTGACTCTTCGGCTCCTGATTGGGGATTTGATCTGAAATATCATCTGATAATCCAGAACTTTCAGACACTTGCACAGAAGCAGAAGGAATATTCTTGGATTATGACGAAATTGCAGAATCATCATATATAAGAGATGGAAGTTCCTCAATGATTTTATTCTCTAAAGATGGTGCTTGAGAATCAGTATCTGCAGACGAATGTTTAGAAATTTTAAAATTTATGAACAAAGATTCATAATCATAAACCTATGAAGGAGCTGAACCTGCATCAGTTATGTTAAGCTCGTGCCAATCAATATTAAATGACTCAATGATTTGTCTTGTTCTTTTATTATAAACACGATATGCAACCTTGTTAGCCGCATATCCTACAAAGTAACATTCATCAGCCTTTTCAGAAAATTTTGAAGTTGATTCAGTTGTGTGTAATAAAGTACAACAACAACAAAGGCTTTAAAATATTTAACTTTGGGTTTGTGTTTATAAAATATTTCATAAGGAGTCATATTTAATCTTTTATTGATTAAAACACGATTCTGAACATAACATGCAGTGTTTACTGCTTCAGCCCAAAAGAACAAAGGTAATTTGGCAGCAGATATCATTGTTCTAGCAGCTTCAATTAGTGTTCTATTCCTTCATTCTGCAACTCCATTCTGTTATGGAGTGCCTGCAGCACTGAATTGTCTAGCGATACCCTTAGATTCACAAAACTCATTCAATGTTTGATTGCAAAACTCTATTCCATTGTCACTTCGGATGCATTTTACCTTTTATCTGTCTGATTCTCCACCAAATTAATGAATTTGATCAAAAGCTGTGGAGTCTCATCCTTAGATGCTAGGAAAAACACCCAAGTAAATCTAGAGAAATCGTCAGTAACAATTAAACAATAAGATCTTCGACCCAAACTTAAAACACTCACTGGACCAAATAGATCCATGTGTAAGAGTTGTAAGATTGATTCGATTGAGTTGTGTGAAATGGTTTGTGAGGAAGTTTATGTTGTTTACCCTTTGAACATGACAAACAATGTTCATTTAATTGAAATTCTTTTTCGGGTAAACCAATGACATGATTTCCACGTACCAGTTTGTTCATGTTTTTAAGATTGACATGTCCTAACCGACGATGCCATAACACGGGATCATTCTCCGAGGCTTTGGATAGTAAACAAGAAGCAGTTACCAAAGAATTAGAACAATGCATATCAAGAAGATATGTGTCATTGTCTCTCGGAGTCCTCATCAAAACTCATTCATCAGGAATTACAAAACCAGGTTTTAAGATTAAACATTCTTTGTTAGTAAAGTGTGTAGAATATTGTTTGTCACATATTTGAGACACACTTAGCAGGTTATGTTTTAATTCCTCAACAAAATTCATATTTTCAAAGCTAAGGACACCATTTGTAACTGTACCACAATTAGTAATACGTCCTCCTTTGTCGCCTGCAAAAATTACTCTTCCACCATTATATGACTGAACATCCTGAAGTAATGATAAATTCCCAGTCATATGCCTTGAACAACCGCTGTCTACATGCCATAGGCTTTCAATAAGCTTTTGCGGTTGTCCCTGCATAAGTAAAAGAATTACTTAGTCTTTGGTACCCAAGTCAAACACGACTTGAGCACATTCTGTGTTGCAGTTAGACAAAAGATTTGAGATTGTTATATTTGTTTAGCACAGCATTCTTTTCATTCACACTTTTTAATTTGATTTTATCTTTTAAATCATTTTTCAAATTCTTGTTCTTTTTGACATCATTAGCATTCTCAACCTTTGATTTCATTGGTTTTGAAAATTTTCCACGAGTGAAAAACAATTTTCTATTGTGAGCAATAGAATTATGAAATCGTTGTTTGCTTAGTGATTTTTGTCGAAAAGGACAATTATTTGCTAGATGATTTATGTTTCCACACTGATAACATTTCCTTTGTTGTGTGTGGAAAATGAACTGTGGATGACAATTATGAAATTGTCATAGAAACCAAAGTCAGATGGACTTTTTGGTTTAACTTTCTGCACAGTCTCTCGAATCTTTGCTTCATTTGATAATTGCTTGTTCATCTTAGACAGATTCGAGGAAATTGGTGATTTGTTCATCTTTGCTTGTTCATTTGGTTTAATTGCTGAGACTTTTGGACTGGATGATGCTGGAATTGGACCAGTCTTAAAATTTGCTGGAGAAGGACCAGGCATTGATATTCGAATGGATGCTGGAGAAGGACCAGGCTTTTGAATTTTCAGATTTGATGAAGAAGGAGCATTCTTGTGTACATCAGGGCTACACATTTCTTGTTTCACAGAGTTAGCATTCTGATGAAGTTTATTTTTAAAGAATCGATAATTCGTTTCTTTAAAAATATATTCTTCATCTTCAATTATTCCTTTAAAAACAAATCTATTTTTGAAATCCTTTTCAAGATTCACCTTATGATTTCCACTTTGAACATTATTCAAATTAAAATTAATATTTGATTTTGTCTCATTTAAATCAACAATCTTTTCATTCCTTGATGAAGTTTGATTACAATCAGATTTGAAATCATTTACATTTTTATTTTTCAAACTCTCTCTTTCATCCTCACTCTCACAATCACTCTCCCACTCTTCAACCAAACCATCCACCTTCATATGCACAAAAATTTTCAGTTGATTGTTTAGGTTTAGTTATTATGATAGGATCAACAGTCAAATTTACTTTGACTGAAGGTTTTAAGTCTGAGGATGGTGAAAAACCTATCCCATAACTCATATCACAATCAGAAATGACATCAGATGAAGGCAAACATGAATAATCATGATTAATTGGAGGAGCGATGTTTGAAAATCCAACACCACATTTTCCTCCTTCTATCTTCTGCGTCATTTGTGACTTGATAATACCTTCAACCATAGTTGATGAAAGTTCAAACTTTTCAACAGTTAATTTAGTCAAGGCTAGTTCACTGTTGAGTCTATTGATTTCTAAGGTGAGTTCATTAATTCTATTTGTCAAATCATTATTTGTACATTCTTTATCATGAAGATTTAATTGTAAGTTGTAAACCGTTTTATTTAAACCATCAAGTTTTTCTTTAAAAATCTTTTCATTTGACTTATGTTTTCGAGCTTGATATTGAAGTTTTTCAACTTCCATTATAAGTTCTCATTATGAACTCTATACCTTTGAACTTTCTCAACACAAGAATTTGTGCATAAGTCATCATATACCTTTGGTTCTGAGCTTTCTCCTTCAGGCTCTTCAACCTTCTTTACCATGAAAGCCTTCATAGTCTCACTGCTTCTTCCACTGGAGCAACATCAACAGTCTTTAGATCTTCAACCAGATTTTTGACTGGAGTCTCAACAGTGTACTCTTCAACATCTATCTTTTTCTCAATAACTTTCTCTTCCTTTTCTTCCTTCTCAGCTTCCTCTTCTTCAATTTCTTCCTTCTCACCAAACAAACCATCTAACAGATCATCAGACACAAACTCAGCAAACAAATTCTCTTCCTCCTCAGGCTCAGTAACAATCTTAGCCATCAAAGCCGTAGATAACTTCATATCAAGAGCTTCCATTTGGTCAGACCAATCATATTCAGCATTAGTTTATGAAACCAATGCTTTTCTACCTCCAGAAGTACTTGCTTTATCTTTCTTTGTTTCAATCTCCACAGTGACCATTCTTTTTGGAGCTTCAGCTTGACCAGACTTGGGTTCAGTACATTCTCTAGCAAAGTGACCTGGTTTGTCACAGTTATAACATCTCAGATTAGATTTGTCAAAACAAATTTTGCTAGAGTTGTTTACTCCAAACATTTTCCTCCTAGTACGTCTAGCAAAGTTCTTCGCCCTGTACACAACCATCGCCATTTGGTACTTGATATCATTTTCTTCCACATCATCAGGATTTACTTGTTGAAGATCATCAATCAAGACATTTGGAGCAGTAAGTCTACCAGCCATGAAAGCTTCATAGCTTGACATGAATGTAGTGAATAGGGCAAGATGTTCCTCAGCAATCTGGACTGTCTGTTTTGAAGGATTTGTGGTAGCGACATAAGCATGTTGAAACAAAGAATATAAGTGTGATTGGAAGAAGACAAACAAAGAATCAAAACGCTTTCAGTTGATAATCAAGATGATTACAATCTTGTGCGAAAATGCACAGAGCAATTACAAAGCAAATGAACTTGAAACTGAGAAAACTTAGCTACAAAAGCGAAAATTACAATTTATACTAAAACAAACAGTTCTCGCGCGAGACAGGCTTTTCGCGCGGGTCTTCATCTCGCGTGAGATCAGCTTCTCGCGTGAGTTCCTCTTTCGCTTGATATCTTCCTTTTGCGAATCACTTGTTGTTTGCCGAGCCTTATGTAGTCTTCTACAGATCTTTTAATACTAGGGCTGTTCAAACTGTTCGACGCTAGCTCTACGATTATTCGGATCTTGCTCGAAAAATGCTCGTTCAAACTTCTGCTCGACTTGAAATATATATATATATGTGTATATATATACATATATATATATATCTGTGTGTATATATATGTATATATATATATGTATATATATATGTATATATATATATATATGTATATATATATATGTATATGTATATATATATATGTTATAATGTATATGTAGATCATATGTACTGTATTTAGTTAGGAAGATAACCATTCATTGGGTAGGGTGAAACTCTTTTTTCATTCCTTGATTTTGTTTAAAGAAAATAAAAATCGAACGGAAAATGAAATTGTTGTGTAAAATTACATGAGTTTTAGAGTTATATAACACAGGTGAATTTATTTTTGATTTTGTATTGTAGTATCTGTGGCTTTGATTTTCCCTAAATAATTGTTTGCTTATATGTAAAAAATTACATTATTTTACTTTGGTAAGTACTTTCACACGTTTAGTTTAGTATTCCTGCATAAAGAACCTTGACCCAACAAAAAGAGGTTAAGACTTAAGAGTTGAATCATTTTGTTACAAAACTTGTATCTTGAGTGAAATTCCAATGGATTATGGGAGAAATATGAAATATCTATAATCGGAGTTCATCAAATTGTAACCCTACAAATCTACTACTCACGTATACTGTCTAAAAATAAATTAATTAAGAGAAAGATAAAGAAAACATGAAAAAGAAAGGGAAAGGAAAAATATAATAAACGGATATCATAGTGTTGATGCCCTAAAGTTGGGTACGAAATTAACCACTTGTTTTTGGCATATAGAAACCTCAATAAACCTTTGGAAGGGTTTTATTTATGGTAATGTGTAATGTAAGATTGTGAAATGAACCTGTAACATTTATAGAGTTTATAAATAGATGAAAAGATTAAAATGTTAACTAAATACTTGTATCTTAAGTCCCTCAAATATTTAATATTTACTAATGAGTAAATTATTGACCACAAGCCATGAAAAGAAGAAACTAGGAAGATATTATAGACATTTGAAGATCTGCTAGGCATAAATATGTGCATGCTATCTAGCATACATTTGCGTTATCATGTATTCATCAACGGTTGAGACAGACTGAATTCCTCCATGGTTCTCTCCAGTGAAAAAAGCAAGTTGTTTGGGTTGAGGCAACACACCCTCACTCACCAGTATCAGAATCACGGATAGCATAGTAGGCCTATCTTCTGCATGATGTTGTACACATAACAATGCAACATGTATGGATCTTAATACTTCAAAGATGACATATGAGGCATGTAATGATTCACTCATTAATTCAATGGACTTGCCTTCTTTAAATAGTCTCCATGCCTACATCAAACCAAAACCCATATTTAATAAATCAATAGTTATTGGTTAAAATATTAGGATTTAGTCTTACAGCTAACTTACATGTCCGAGAAGGTTATCACTGTGGTCACTATGAGAGAACTCTTTATTTTTATACCGCTAATTATCTCCAACACCAGAACACCAAAACTAAATACATCAGATTTTACAGAGAAACGACCATGTACTATGTATTCCGGAGAAATGCAACCACTACAACAAAATAAACGTATGTATTAGTATTAGAGTTCACTTTCAGTTTCATATATCTTCATCTTCTTCTGTGATAAAATGTTAAAGGTAAGGAGGCTTCTTACTATGTCCCAACTACTTTCTTTGTCTTAGTAGTAGTATCATGCCCTACAAACCTTCTAGCAAGGCCAAAATCAGATATTTTTGGATTCATGTCACCATCTAGCAATATATTACCTGGCTTTAAATCTCTATGGATAATTTGAAGGCGGGAATCTTAATGTAGATAAAGAATACCTCGAGCCATACCATGTATTATTTTAAATCTTTGAGGCCAGTTAAGCATTAAACTCTTGGTTTCATCTGCCAAAAGGTGAATACTATCATTTTGGGCATGTATTCATAAATTTAAAAGTAAGATACTTTATGTAATCATAAAGAATGAGTCAAACCGAAGAGAAAAAAGTCCAAGCTTTTATTAGGCATGTATTCAAAGATCAAAATCAGATCATTTTTCTGAATGCAAAATCCAAGAAGCTTCACGAGATTCCGATGCTGAAGTTTTGCAATACAAATGACTTCATTCTTAAACTCATTGAGCCCTTGCTGGGATGTTTCTGAGAGCCGCTTCGCAGCTATTTCTCTGTCATCTTCCAACACACCCTAAAAGATTAGGTGTAGGGTAAATAATAGGATTGTGATATGACATTTCCAACTCATGATAGTGATAAGCAATGCATTTTATTTAAGAAGCACAAACGAATTACCTCATAAACAGGACCAAGCCGCCTTCTCCAATCTTATTCGAGACACTAAAGTTGTTCGTTGCTTTGGCCACTTCAAATAGACTAAAACAATGTAAATCAACAAGATGTTCCATTTGCATATTTGTATTCTTTTCATCAAGCAAATACTTTTTTCGTACAAGATGATATGTTTTATTGCTTGTCGAATAAAATTTTGTATCCTATAAACATGCAAAACTGTCAATATATAGTCAATTGATCCTTTGTGTTACCTCGTCTTCTCATGTGAGCCCTTTTCGTTATCTAACCGACAGCTTCAGTCCTTGGAGTTTCAGAGCTATAGCAATAGTCCTACTTTTGACTTTAACTTTATTTCATCACATATAACATTAGAGATGCATAAAAGATATTACAATTTAATCTATAATTTTTAATTACCATACACCAGTGTAACATGTGTTCAATTACAACATTCGAAATGTATAACGGAGTCTTTATTTTCTAAATTTCTTGGACTTCGGCTATCGCCTTCACCGCCTCACACTTGAGGAGTGCGCTTTTTAACACAAAGCAGATCGATAAGCATGGGTCGTTATTCTAATAGTGTGTAGGCACGACCATGCTCCTCATCGGGAGCTGGTTAAACCAAAACTCATATTGAATTGCTGCTGAGATTGTCTCTCTCTATGGTGTAATCAAATTATGAATAAATTTGATCAAGATCAAGTCACGCGAGAACCTAGTTCTTAATGTAATTGTTAGAGCTTTTGTCATTTTATATGATTTCACACTTATTGTAATTGATTCAAATCAGAGAGCAATACAAAGAATGTTATTTACTATTGTGTTCTAGTTTATTTGATTCTATTCAATCTTCTTACCGTGAGCGATTACATTCTGCATTCTCCTCACGAGATCGATTAGTTGTTATCGTTGATCCTTACAATAATACTTATTAATAAATTTAAATGTTAATTTAAAATATAAAAAATAATAAAATATATTGAAGTAAATAATCAAATAATAAGAAGAATTTTATTAAATGAGAAATTGTTGTATAGAACACTTGTACCTAATGCTTATGAGGTTGTACTATGTGTCTTTATTTTTTTACAAAATTACATATATGTCCTAAGATTATGCTTTATATAGTAGTATAGATAATTAGATGAAATGTTAAAATGTCAACTCAATACTTTAAGTCGTCTAAACAGTTGATTTTTACAAATGATAATTCTTTAACCACAAGCATAGAAATAGAGAAACTAGGAATACGTTTTAAGTATTTGAAGACCTGCAAGGCATATATATGTGCGTGCTATCGAGCATACAATTGTGTTATCATGTACTCATCAATAGTTGAGATAGATTGAACTTCTCCATGGCTCTCTCCAGTGAAAAAAGCAGGTTGTTTGGGTTGAGGCAACGCAGCCTCACTGACCAGCATTAGAACCACTGATAGCATGTCAGGCCTATCTTCTACATGATGTTGTACACATAACAATGCTATATGTATTGATCTTAGTACTTCAGAAAAGACATATGAGGCTTGTAACGATTCAGTGATCAATTCAATTGATCTGCCTTCTCTAAAGAGTCTCCATGCCTACATCAAACCAAACACATATTTAAGAAAATCAATAGTTTCTGGTCTAAGATATTGACATTTCATCTTACAGCTAACTTACATGTCCAAGAAGGTTATCGTTGTAGTCTCCATGAGTAAATTCTTTGTTTTTCTTGCCGCTAATTATCTCCAATACTAGAACTCCAAAACTAAATACATCGGATTTTACAGAGAAACGACCATGTACTGCGTATTCCGGAGAAATGTAACCGCTGCAGCAAAATAAACTTACACATTAGTATTAAAGTTTCTTTTCCGATCTCATATATATCTTTATTTTTTACGTGATAAAATATTATAGTTAAGGAGTCTTCTTACTATGTTCCAACAACTTTCTTTGTCTTAGTTGTGGTATCATGTCCTACAAACTTTCTAGCAAGGCCAAAATCAGATATTTTTGGATTCATATCACCGTCCAGCAATATATTGCCTGCCTTTAAATCTCTATGAATAATTTGAAGGCGGGAATCTTGATGTAGATAGAGAATACCTCGAGCCATCCCATGTATTATTTTAAATCTTTGGGGCCAATCAAGCATTAAACTTCTAGTTTCATCTGCCAAAAGAGTGAATGATGACATTTTAGGCATGTATTTATAAATTTGAAAGATCCCTTGTGTAATCATAGAGAGCATGAGCTAAACCAAAGAGAAAAAAGTCCAAGCTTTTGTTAGGCATGTATTCATAAATCAAAATCAGTTCATTTTTATGAATGCAAAATCCAAGAAGCTTCACAAGATTCCGATGTTGAAGTTTTGCAATACAAATGACTTCGTTTTTGAACTCATCAAGCCCTTGTTGTGATGTCTCAGAGAGTCGCTTCACAGCTATTTCTCTTCCATCTTCCAACACACCCTAAAAGATTAGAATTAGGATTATAATAGGTTAATATGATAGTTTATGCATTTTACAGAAGAATGATAGTGATGAGCTATGCATTCTACTTAAGAAGCACAAAATAATTACCTTGTAAACGGGACCAAATCCACCTTCTCCAATCTTATTGGAGACGCTAAAGTTGTCTGTTGCTTTGGCTACTTCAAATAGGCTAAAAATGTAAATCATCTAGATGTTCCATTTGAAGACTTGTATTCTTTTCATCAAGCACATGCTTTTTTCCTACAAAATGATATGTTTGATTGCTTGTTGCTACAAATTCCGCATCCTATCAACATGCAAAATTTTCAAATTATAGTTAATTGCTCCTTTGTGTTACCTTGTCCTCTCATCATGTGAGCCCTTTTCGTTATCTTTCTATAGGCATATGCCGCTACAAAGATAAGTGCCAGAGCTAATGAAGTTAAAAGCAACAGTATAAGAATCATTATCTTTCTCTTGAAATTGGACTGGGAGTTCACAAGACCTTTCATTAAGAAATACAAATTGTTCAGCAAGTAAGCATATAAGCTGAAAAAACAATAATAGTCTAATTTTAGAGGGAAAAAACATGTTTACCTTCTAACTCCGTGGCATCCATTCTTATGTATATATCTTGAATGGGATCATACTCTTTGGTGTCCAAAAGCTCGTCAAACCATAGCAAACATCCACTTCCTCCGTTTCTGATATCAAAACTTGTATAAGCTGTACAAGAGCAATTGCTTTTGCAGGCCATTTCGCACTCTCTAAGGGTCATGCTCAAATTATACCACGACCTTCGTGTATCTGGTACCTTCACTCCTCCAATCTTCCAAAACCCATCCCCGTCCCCATTCCCACAATTCAAAGGTTTTTTGCGTATACAACCATTAGCCCAATCCGATGCCTCCCATTCCTCTGGATATCTTGGTTCATAGCCTTGCATACAAGTACAAGGTGGATGCTTGCTAATGCTACAGATTCCATAAGGACCACATTGTGAAAAATGATCACATGTATCTGCTGAATATCCGTGTACACAATCCAGTCTTTTATTCGCTCTATCCATTGCAAAATCTTTATCTTACCATCCCATGTCAAAACGATCCTTTGAACAACTGAACTTTTAAGTGTATACCTTTGGTAAATTTCCTTCTCATTAACGACAAACTCGTTGGAGTAAATCGGATTGTCTTTTTCAATAGGAAAGCCACTAAAACCAAGACCGTTCCATGGTCCAAGTCTTGCATGTAAAACTTGACCCTTCAATCTAAAATTTGTGGATATCCATTTGTGTCTATTATATTACTATACTCACCTACAGCAGGATCATCAGGACTCTTCCAAGATGTCATGGACCTTAATAGCCCCGTTACCAAGTCCTTCCCGAATTTCATCCCCGGTAGAAATGTATCACCAGGATAGTCAAAACTTTGCCAAATCATTTTATTATCATTCCACACAACAAGATTTCCACTATCTTGAAGCTGCAGCGTGATCACTGGATTATCACTCACCATAGACACCGACGAATTGGATGACCAGACCATCGGGTTGTCCCCACTATAAACCACGAGGTTTCCGTTTCTGCTAAGTTTGAACATGCCTGATCTATCTGTAATTGGTGTCTCTCTATTAGCAACCCATACAACAGTACCATATGACATCTTCTTGTACCATATCCCCAGGTATCGGTTCTTCGACTTACCGGGACTAAAGAAGCCTAATTCAAACATCTGTCCTTCGGAAACAAGGGTGTCACCATCTTGATTTCTTGATTTGCAGACATGGTATCTGTTGCATAGCAATTTGATAGTAGCAACATTGTCAAACCAACAAGAAGAATATATGTGTGAACTGGAACTCCATTATTGATCAAGAGGAATCATAGTATTTGCATTTATAATACTTCAAATGATTGGAAATTTCAAACATCTGAAGTCGTGAAATTATGCGATGGTGACTGATATATTTAACAGCATTTTTAATGTAAATGCACATATTTTAGTTAATCTATTTTGCAAAGGTAGAAGGTAACATTTAATTAATATATAAAGTAAAAATATAAACTATATATAATAGACCTTAAAAATTAAATATGTAATTATATATTACTAAATAAGTATCCGATTAATACATAAAGGCATTTGTAATTAGATTAGTGAAGCTTCTAGAAAGGTAAAAGGTTGACGGATTAATGTGGGGCTAGCCTACTTGGTAGAGGCATTGCCTCTTAGAGGGGAGGTTCTGGGTTCAAACCCAGACAATGATATAATATAGAGTAATTTAGGAGTATAATATGTTTGACGTTCAAAAAAAGTAGGTTAGATCAACGTGTGGATTGTGTTCTAGAAAAGAAAAATAAAAATAAAAGAAAACTTTCACAAGAAGCTTTTTTTTGTTTTGTTAATATTATTTGTGGCATGAAATAAATAAATTATGAATTAGTTTCAAACCATTGAAATCTATTAAATTAAAAAAATTAAATTTTAATAATCCAAACTATTGACTATTGCCAATATTAATCTCAACTAAAAGCTTGAGCAATATTATTCCCACTCGTTAACTCCGTTTCGTTGTTGGTGACGTGGCATGTAACATTATGTAGTACGTAATTACAATAAATAATATAATATATCACTCAATTTTGTGTATTTTTGTATCTAAACTGCTCAACCGGCGACAAAAGGATTAGTTAAAAAACTTAAAATATAATCTTTTATAAAAATAATTGAGTAATCTATTTATATTTTTAATTATAAACATGTTATACGTCACGTCACGAGTCTCATCATATGATACGGTGTCAAAAACCAAAATAGTTAATAAAAAGTTAGACTAAGAATGTTATATTAACACAATCAAAAGTTAGGATTAATATCGGTTAGATTGTTAGTTGGGATCGATACGAGTCAATAGTTAATAGTTTGGATTAATAAGATTCAATTTTCTCTTAATTAATCTAAATATTGATAGTTTATATAGATATATATGCATATATTAGTTGTATTAGTTTTTTTTATAAATTAATTAATATGTAATTAATTCACATATAATACAGGTATAAGAGCATTCACAACCCATGCCTTATATTTATGTGAGTGTGTTTGGTATATTATATGGAATGATTTTGAGTGGTTGTGAGTGAAGGAGAGAGAAAATGTTATTGTGGATTGGTATATTTGAAGAATCACTGTACAATCCTTATAAATTTTTTAATATTTTTTAAAGTGGTTGTGAGTGAATGAGAGAGAAAGAAGTAATGATAAGGGTATAAAAAGTATTATTTAATTAAAAGGAGAGAGAAGAAGTAGTGATTTTTAGTGTAATTATATAGATAAAGATAAGGAATGGGATGTGAATGCTCTAAAATAAAAAGACATTAGTTTTGAATATTGAAAAGAAACCGGAAAAAGTTTATACAGATATCAGCTGTAAAAGTTATTATCATCAATATTATGATAATGTGGTCATTGACAATTTGAATTGCTATAAATATCATTCTTGACCGTGGGCTAAACGGTGTTTGAATTGTTCTAGACGTTAATGTCAAGGTGTTTTAAAATTATTCAATAACCCTTATGAGTATAGATTATTTTAGGCTCATAGACTTTAAGGTTTGATGAATATATATAAAGTAGTCTGAAACTCAAAGAGACAATCATAATACAAAGAGAGTAAAATGTTATTTTCGTCTCTGACGTTTTGTTGAATTTTGCCATTTTAATCTAAAGCTTTTTTTTGTCATTTCAGTCACTGTATTTTATCAAATATTTTCATTTTCATCCACTCCACTAACTCCGTTAATATTTCCGTTAAATATGAGGGTATTTTAGTATTTTTAAAACTTTAATTATCCAACTAAAATAAATTAATCAATTAATATTCAATAAAATTTAAAAAATACATATGAAGAGACTAGTGAGACCGGACGATTCGATTTAAAATATTCGATTAACTCTAACTCATGTTGTTTGATTGGGGTATATTTTTGAAATTCAGTTAATCTTCATACTTTGTTCTAACATGTACATTTATTCGATTGAGATCTATTGTAGGATTGAGGTCTGCTGTTCTCATGCTTTTTTTATTGAGATATAATATTGTCATGTTACGTGAAAACAATAGACCTCAATCAAACAAAATGTTATAACAATAGATATCAATCGAACAACGGTGTACTTTTGAACAAAACATTAAATGACAATTGAAATGTCACAGCAGACCTCAATTGAACAATATAATTTAGAGTTAATCGAAACTTTTAAATCGAAACGTATGGTCTCACTAGTCGCTTCATATATTTTTCTGTTTTAATTAAACATTAATTGATTATTTTATTAAAACTGGATAATTACGGCGTTCAAAAATACTAAATAACCATCATATTTAACTGAGAACAACATTTGGTAAACTATAGTGACTGAGATGGCAAAAAAATTAGATTGAAATAACAAATTCAACAAAACATCAGGGACAAAAATGACATTTTACTCTAATACAAAAATAAATAAACAAATAAATAGAACATATAAAAAAAACCATGCCTATTGTCTAAAATGAAGGTAGGTATTACTTCCTAGTCAATGTTTTTAGAAACGAATCGGACATCGAACCGGACGCCATACCGGTTTGGTGGTCGGACCGGTCGGACCGGATTTAAAAACCGGATGATGTCATAATTATATATATATAGTATATTATATATATAGTTATATATATAATCAAATATAAGTAATTTATATATGATTTATATATGTATTTTATAGTTATATATAAAACTTAAGTATATTTGGGTGTGTGTGAATGTATGTTTAAGGTTATAGTGAACACTTTGTCCCACATTGGTGTGGGGACAAAGTGAGGTTTGGTTTATAAGTAATTGTTTTATCACTCTAGTGTATCTTTATTACATATTTTGCCACAAGTACTACCCGCGCGCAGGGGTTGGTGCAAAAACGGGGAAAAAGGTTGGATTTCCAGCGAACTCATGTGTGCCCGCACGTGTCGCTGACACGAATGCAACTTCAAAACCAAGGCCCGTGCGAGGTCGTTTTTTGAATTCGGTTTTACTTTTTGATCTAACACACTAATTTATAGTTAAACGCCCCGTTTTTACTCAAAAAGGTAAAAAAAATATCATAACTTTGAAAACTGGTCCGAACCGGTCCGGTTCCCCGGTCCGACCACCGACTCGGGTACAACCAGCCGGTTCGACCCATACAAAATGATTCATGCACGACCGGACCGGCCACCAAGCCGATCCCCAATTCGACTGGTCCGACCGACCGGTTCGATCCGGCCGTGTAAACACTGCTCCTAGTAGCAGGTTTGAATCAACAGAGGCGGATTCAGAGGGACCCACAACAAGATGACGTGGAGGCATTAGCTTATTATTAGGAGATCTCTGATAATCTATTGAACCCATTGAATAATCATTCTGAGATGCACCTGACCTTTTAGACTGTTTAAAGCTCACAAGTGACTTGCCATCGTAGTCTACAACTAGGTTCCAATTATCCCCACGTTACGGCAGGGGCGTAAATCGTGTCAAGTATCACAAATGTCACACCATTGTTAGTAACCATCAATACCGAAAAAATTTGTATTAAAAAAGAAATTAAAACAAAAAATAAAACCAAACGGAAATTAAAGTAAAGTTAAAAACGTAGAATCACGCACGTGAAACGTAAAACGTTAAAAAAGAATAACTAAGTCGATCTAGGACCACGTTGTGACAAAGATGTTAACAGAAAAAAATAAGCATAAAAACATTGAACCATACATAAATGTTACGATATGTTTCCTCTCAAAATTTATACCGTAAATCAAAATTTTTGTTATAAATATAAAGTATAGAGGACTAATGTTAAAAGTGAAAAATTTTAGTGGTTAAATTGTAAAAACATGTATGACGCACAACTCCATCCTAAATGAACTTCACCTTCAAACACAAATAAAAAATAAACATATCGTGACAGTAAATTAAAAGTTTCATAAACATTAAATTTTAACAGTTACAAGTGAAAAACAAAAAAAACAAAATATGAGTAGGTAAAAAGCAAAAAAATATAAGTTTCTAGGGTTAAAAATGAAACTTTAAAACATTTGAATAATAAGGTTCAAGATTCGAGATATTCACAATTTTTACCATTCAAAAGACATGCATTCTGATGTTGTACTCAATGCATAACATGCTTCGGTTTTGATTTTTAAAGTAATAGTAAAGTAATATATGATGCATATATGTATAAATTATATCGTATGGTAACCTAATAAATTAATCAATTTTCTCTATAGTTCTCTTTTGTATTGTAAAAGTAATTATGTTACCTATCGTGCGTTGCGACAGCGTCATCGTACGCGACTGATAAAGTATAGACTATAAGCTGAATTTTACTATCAAACAAAAACGTATTATATTTTGACCTCACTTATTCTCAAACAAAATATAAGTTGATACGTATACATATTCAAAACATACATAAGAGCAAGCTTTTGTAGTGGCGCCATCTCTGACCTGACAAAGTATAGACTATACTCACACCGACTCGTTTCTTAACTAAATTTACGTTAAAAGTAAGCAAACTTGAATTTATACTCGTCGATTAAAATATATTTTATTTGAGCCGACTTCTTTCCAAACAAAATTTACGCCAAAATGTTGATCATCTCAAAAGGTATCTAAAAATAAACACGTAAATGTTTTATATTTAATCCGTTAGTAGTGCAACTTGAATTTATAATAATACGTATACAAAAATAAAACGTATGAAATTAGTTTTTTTAGTAAAATGTACATAGAGTAGACTCAAAACATTAAAAACTTAAAGGGATTAAAAAGAGATTTATAATTTTTTAAAAAATAAAAATAATAATGAACTTATATATCTAATACTCCCGTGAGGAGGGCAAACGCTAAAACTGTCTCGAAAGTCAAAAAAGTTGTATTGCTAACCCTTTGGTAAAGATGTCAGCATCCTGCGAAGAAGAGGGAACATGTCGCACACGTATGTGACCTAGTTGCACCTTCTCCCGAGCAAAATGAATATCAATTTCCACGTGTTAGTCTAATGGTGTTGAACAAGATTTTATGACAAGTAAACGGCAGATACATTGTCATAATAAACTATGGTGGCCCTGTGAATAGGAGCGTTAAACTCAAATAAAAGATTTCATAACCACGTGGCTTGGCAACTGCATTTACAACCCCCCTGTATTCTGCCTCAGCATTGGAGTGAGAGACAGTCGGTTGGCGTTTAGATGACCATGACACGAGATTGTGTTCTAAAAACACACAATAGCTGGATGTTGACCGTCGTGAATCAGGACACCGGCCCAGTCGGCGTCTGAATAGGTTATGAGAGACAAATGCTGATCGAATAAGTTGTAACCCATAATTTAGTGTCCCGGCAAGATAACAAGAAAACCATTTCATGAATTGAAAATACAGCTTGCGGGAGTGTGCATAAAAGGCGTACCTGTTGAACTGCATACGTGATGTCCAGTCTCGTGAAGATAAGATATTGTAAAGCTCCGACAAGGGTAAGATATAACGAACCATCACGAAAGAGATTACTGGCGGTGGCACTTAGTTTCGTGGACGTATCCACGGGTGTAGTGCACGGCTTGCAAGTGCTCATGTTGGCACACTTTAAGATGTCCTGGGCATAGCTCTCTGGAGATAGAAATAGATCATTCTTATCTCGAGTAACCATGATACCGAGAAAGTGATGTAATGCTCCAAGGTTGATCATGGAAAAAACTTGAGAAAGAGTGTGAATAATATATTGCAAAAGTCTTGTCGGAAGCGGTGATAACTATATCATCAACATAGAGTAACAAAAACGCATGTGTATTCCCGTGGGAATATGTAAATAATGACTAATCACTCTTGCTACTTTGAAAACCTTATGAATGAATGAATATGGAGAACCGGTGGTACCAAGCTCTAGGTGCCTGTTTAAGGCCATAAAGGGACTTCTTGAGTCGACATACAAGAGATGATGCATGTTGATCTACAAATCCCGGTGGTTGATGCATATAGATTGTCTCGTGAAGATTGCCATAAAGGAATGCATTCTATACGTCTAACTTATGAATAAGCCATGTATGGGAGACGACCAACCTCAACATAGTGTGTATGGTGGCCGGTTTGACTACTAGACTAAATGTATCATGGCAATTGATTCCCACCGATCTGAATTTCCATTAACGACTAATCATTGTAGCGATCTAAAGACCCATCCGGTTTAAACTTATGTCGAAAGAGCCATATGCAATGGATGACCGGATGGTCATGACGTTTGGGAACTAGATCCCATGTCTGTTCTCTTATAAAGAAATAAATTTGTTTTCCATGGCGCTTTTCCAGTTTGGATCCGACAAGGCATGTGTGTATGATATTGGGACGGGTGAGATGGCAGGTGTTACCATGGTGTGTAGGTTAAGGCAGGTGAGTGGTTTGGTGATACCATCATGTGCTCGGGTAGTCATTGGGTGCATGAATATGGATGGTGGAGGGGAGATGGTGTGGGTGGTTGGAGTCGTCGGTTGGGGTTGGTTGGAAGGTGGCGGAACTGTTGTAGTTGGACTGGGGTGGGTGGTGGTCGTAGGTAAGGTTGGTGATAGGTTATCAGGAGGGTATGGGTTATCGGGTGGTGTGATTAGTTGTTGTTGGCTGTAAGGTTGGACGAAGTGGGGTGGATGTGATGGGCGGCGTGGTCGGTGGAATGTGTGGCGAGGTGGAAGGTGTAATGGAGTTAAATGATGGGTGAATGATGTGGAGTCATTGGTGAAGGATCCTCAAGAAAGGAGTAGGAATGGGATGATGTAGAAAGTTGATAAGGAAATGCATGTTTGTCAAAGACAACATGACGAGATAGGATGACTTTGCAAGTGTTTGGGTAGAGACACCGGTAGCCCCGAAAACTTTTGGGATAGCTGAGGAAGATGCATCGGGTGGAGCAAGGATGAAGTTTGTGAGGTTGAGTAGCAGAGGTGTTGAGATAACAAGCACATCCAAATGCACAAAGTTGGTCACATGTTGGGTGTCAAAGATAGAGGGTAAAAATGGAGTTGAAAATTAAGACATTGGTTTAGGAGTGTGCGAACTAAGTCATTTAGACGTCAAATCATTCACTCTGCACCATCGTTTTGTTGTGATGTTTGTGGGCAAGAAAATAGAAATACTAAACCATTTGTTTGAGCAAAGGATTTGAAATCATGATTATCAAATTCTCCTCCTAAATCACATCAAAAGTTTTTATTTTCGGATTAAATTGGGTATGAATTAGGCGGTAAAATTTTAAAAAATTAGTGAACGTCTCCGATTTGAACTTTAGTGGGTAAACCCATACATAGTGAGTGTAACTATCAACTAATACCATATAGTATTTGTACCTGGATCTGCTCAAAATTAGGGATGTCTATAGATCACAATGAATTAAAACAAATAGGGCATATATTATAGAATGAGAATCATAAAAAGGCAAACATTTATGTTTAGATACTTGAGATGAATGACATAAAGTAGAAACCGTAGTTTTATGACAAGGAATTGAAAAATGAGAATGAAGTAAATTCATTAATGACTATCCAGAATGTCCAAGTTTGTTGTGCCATTGATCGCTTGATAAGATGAAAGTGGATTGAGTTGGTGTGTTGAACAGGTGAAGATCGCCCGTACTATTACGGTGGGACAGGATTGCTCCACTCTTGAGGTCCTTTATAAAAAACCATAAGGGTCAAACTCAACGGATGTATTATTATCTATGGTGAATTTTAGTATGGAAAGTAAGTGTCTAATAATGGCGGGTGAATATAAATATTGTTCAGTTGGTAGGTATGGCTTGGGGTTTTATGAGTGGTATTACCTCATCCATATATTGATAAAGGAGTTTCATTGCCAACAAATATATTGGAAATAAGAGAAGTGGACAAAGGAGTAGTAATTTTACCTTGATCTGATGTTAGGTGAGTAGACGCGCTAGTGTCCATATACCATGATGGGTCACTATTATTAACATGAACTTGTTGCATGGCTTTGGCTCAGATCCGATAGGCTGAACGAATGGTAGCCTGCAAAAGAAGCATTAGAACCAAAATAAAAAACTGGTGTCACACCCTCAAAATCCGCTAACGGGGTTTTACCGTCAGGCGTGTGACACACCAGGATCTCAGATAGCATCAGTTACACCAGACACAGTAATTACAAAACATCACATTAAGTAATTAGATTTTTAAATCAATCATAAGTGTTTCAGACTTGTGGAAGCGTTTTGAAAGCAGAAATCAATAATAAATTGTTTCAACATGCGTTTCAACCATAAGAATCCATAACGTTTAACAAAATAAATCAGTTGTGTTGTGATGTATGCCATGAATGCATCCTAGCTGAGTTCTTAACCTTGAGCGTTTCTGTGACCGGAGAAAACATACTAAAATGTGTCAACATAAAGTTGGTGAGTCCACAGGTTTTAATCAACAAGAAATGTGTCAGAAAAGCGTTTCACGTGGTTTCATCAACTAGAAATGTGTCAGAAGAGCGTTTCACATGGTTTCATCAACCAGAAATGTGTCAGAAAAGCGTTTCACATGGTTTCATCAACCAGAAATATGTCAGAAAAGCGTTTCACATGGTTTAGTATATAAAGCATATCGATAGGTAGCGAGCCTATAAACAAGTTAGTTAGTGTTTCAAACCGAAGCTGAGTTTGTGTGTTTAGTGCCTTTCCACCACGTCTTAACCGACCGTGGCAATCGTTAGGTCAATTTAGCACCCGTTTGACCTACAATCAAACTAGCGCGACTAGCCCGGGCGGAGTTTGTCAGACCCAATAGTACTACTCAAAATTACCTCGCTAATCCATTACTAACGGTTTGATACTGTAATGACTTTCAAATGCGTTTCGCACTAACATAACAGGCGATACCAATAATACTGGCAACCATAACAAAAATAGTGTTTGCATGTTTTCTCCCCCAAAAAGGAAAGAAAGTAAAATGGGGCCGTGAAACTCACCTTGAGTGTAGAGCAACAAGTAATTGTAAACACAAAAGATCGGGTTTCCAGTTAACCTGTGTTTCATTTAGTATATATAATTAATATTAATTATTAATTACAATATATGAGTCGTATGGTTTCGCGTTTCATATCTCGGTTACGGTTCGATGTCGATTGTCGATGACTTTCATTCATACACAAACACACTCAAATACATTAACACCACAGAATGTACACTTTTACAAGACACATGTATTTTACGAAATATATATTACAAGCCTTTTTGTAAATAATAGATGTTACGTCACAATATATATTTTTATTTATTAGTCTCTCAATTTTGTAGTTTCCAAAATGTCCAGTCTCGTATATATATATATATATATATATATATATATATATATATATATATATACACATTATTTGTTTTCAAAGGATAATAATAAAATAAATAAATAATTAAATAGATAATTAATGTTAAAATAAATTTTTGAAAATTAATTTGGTGGTTTTAAAATAAACAGAGTTTATAGAATAATTTTTATAATTTTTTTAGAAATTTTCTGAAATTTTAAATAGCTTAAAAAGGGCTTTAAAAAAATAAAAGAGGCTACCGGGTCTCGAACCCGTGACCTCTATCCCAAAATCCAACACACAAACCAGTGAACCAAGGGGCCAGGGCCGCGCTTGGTTTGGGTTTCAAATGATTTTAAACGCGAATTCCATCGAACCCCCAAATTCACCTTCGAGCCCTAGTTCGATCGAAGCCCCAATTGAACCACCAATCGAACCAGTTAATGTTTATGATCATGGGGCTTTTGTTCCCCATGAGAAATCGAGTATGTATGCATGTTTAATTACCAGAAAGAAAGTGATTTGGTGCTGAACTCTTTCAAGAACAAGTCGCGACCGAGGTGAATGCGAATAGCGAGCAATTGATGATGATAACCAAATTAATCACACAGGTAGCTTCTAATGGTGCTAATAATCGAAAGCCCTATGTTTATTGCAAGTTATGAAGGCCGGAGGGTGCTGTTCAATAGAGTTGCGGGTCGCGGATGATTATGGAGATCGAACGATGTGTTTTTAATTGTTTCAGATACAATTCGAAGTACTATTAGCTTAGGAATCTTATAGAAGTTCGTTTGGATTAATTTATTTGAATTATTGTAATGTGTAGTGCGATTTGTAGTGGTTGGTTGGCCGAAAAAGAAGGAAAAGCGGGTTTGGTTGTAAACGCACTCAAATTATCAAATTGAGGTGGGTCTCAGATTCGAATCCCCTACTAGAAGGTGTCAGGACGATTTAATCGAGTTGAAATTGAGTGATTTGGCTGTGGTGGCTCGCCGGAGCCTCGCCGGAGAGGTGGCCGGAGAAAGAAATCGGGGAACGGGCGGTGGGTTGGGGTTTTTAAAAAATTTTCAAAACTGGTCCCTCAACTTTACTTAGTTTATTATTTCATGTGAAAACCTTTTTAAAATAAGTTTCCAAATTAGCAAATTAACCCCCTGAACTTATTAAATCCAAGTTTAATAAATTTTTATAAATTATTATTGTTAATAAAATTATTATTATTATTATTATTTACATTATTATTATTATCATTATTATTATTATTATTATTTATAAAAGTAATATAAAATCACATAAATAAATCACGAATTTTTCCGGGTTGTCACATCATCCCCCTGTTAGAGGAATTTTCGTCCCGAAAATTAAGATGTACTTGCAACATCCTTGAACAGGTTAAGATATCTGCGCATCATTTCGTCCTCTCGTTCCCAAGTGAACTCAGGACTACGTCGGGAGTTCCACCGAACTCCGACAATCGGAATTTTGCTATGCTTTAGTTGTTTAAATTTCCAGAATATAATTTCGTGGTAAGGTGATGTCTAGAAATCAAGATAAGACCAACAATGATAAGAAAGGTTATCCGTCGAAATTTAAGAATCCCAAACGTCACCATATGAAACGGTCTAAACGCATATCTTGTGAATATGTATTTCTCCTTTGACCAACCATCGGTCTAAACATAATACGCTATGCGAAGATCTTGGAATGAGTTCACGACAATGTTAAGAATATTATTAAAACAGAAAATGAATCTGTCTTCAAAATAACGATCGATGTTTTAACGTCATACCATGGTATACAGATACAGGTTAATTCCTCGATGTTGTGAGATAATTGGTCGAATTGAGTTTTTAGTCAATCAGTCTATAATGCACCAATTGTCATCATGACCTCTAACATAAGAGGCATTTTAGTTGAAAGGAAAATTAAACAAGAGATCCATAGGATCACGAAGGTTTAGGTCTTGTCACTTGTGAAGATAAGACACTTGGACACATACCAAATTACGTCTTTTCCTTTAGGCCGAACCCATGTCTACAAGTTACGAAGGTTTATGAACCTTTATATCCACATCGCAATGAGGATAATAACGAGTCTTGTTGTTTAAATCCAAGATAGAATTTTAATGATTTTCAAGGTTAAGGATTCAAAAGCGATTCAAGAAGTGACTCGAACAATAGGAAAGATATTTGTAAACATGCTTTGCAAGGTAGCAATATCTAAGTAAGTTTACATACGCAGTTCAACAAACCATAAGTACAGCTGAGAACATTGGTATGACTAGAAAGTCATGAACACAAGTTGATAATATCTTCAACAGAGAGATTGTTTAGGAAGGCTACCATCGCACAATCACGTTTTGATGATAGCTCAAAATGAAAGTTGATAGATAAGGAATAAATGATTCCATATAGCTAGGTCAAAACATGAGGATAAAGGGAGAGAAATCGATTTAAGAATTTAAGTGCTCCAAGCTTAGAATAAAAAAATCAACCTAAAACGATCGGGTCTCTTTTCAGGTTCAGAGATCATGTTTTGGCTTGATAGGTCGAATCACCAACATGGATTCACCCTTCAAGTTACTTCATGCTTTTCGTCACTTGATTACAACCATGGTAAGTTGAAGATCAAGAAATGAGATTAGTCATCAAGCTATGGTTTTCATGCCCATCTTAATGATTGAATTTCATAATAACAAGAAAACAAACGAAGATTGTCATTTGTCACCAAAGTACGGATTTCAATCCTATTTCGGTGAGATCATGTCATTTGTGAAATGTAAGTTCCAATGAGAATAGTTGAAGTCAATCCTTAAGATAAGGAAATCAACCTAAAGCCAGAGGATGAAATTTCACAAAACAAACAATTGAAAACCATTTATTGAAATGAATAGAGATTCATCAAAGTAAGGGCACAACATAACTTCAGAGTTCTCTTTTAGAGACTCAATAAGTGATTCATCAAATAAACACTTCCTTAGATTTTAGATACGTGAAAAACATCATGCACACCACCAAGTTCAGCAGGTAGATTTTATTTATAGGCTACTGGGCCGATCCTTCTGACAATTTCAAAAGGCCCCACGTAGCGAGGGTTCAATTTCCCTCGTTTCCCAAAGCGTATAACTCCCTTCCAGGGAGATACCTTTAGCAAAACTTTATCTCCTTCATGAAATTCAAGTGGCTTGCGGTGTTTATCAGCGTAGCTTTTCTGGCGATCCCTGGCAGCAACCATGCGTTCTCTTATCTAGAAAATTTTCTCATGAGTTTCAAAGATCAATTCTGGGCCAGTAAGTTGACTATCTCCAACTTCTGCCCAGCAAAGCGGTGATCTGCATTTACGTCCATATAAGGCCTGAATGGTGTCGCCTTGATGCTCGAATGATAGCTATTATTATATGAGGATTCTACTAAAGGTAGATGACCTTCCCGGTTCTTTCCAAAATCAATAACACAAGCTCTAAGCATATCCTCAAGAGTTTGTATGGTTCTTTCACTTTGACCATCAGTCTGAGGGTGATAGGCTGTGCTCATATCTAAGCAAGTGCCTAGAGCTTTCTAAAGTTTATCCGAAAAGATAGATGTAAATCGTGCGTCACGATTAGAGATGATAGACACTGACACTCCGTGTCTAGAGATAATTTCTAAGCAACTAGGGTTAATGCTAAGTTAAAGAATAATTCAAGTAGAACCAAAGCTATTATCAACCCTGGTATCAAATAGATGTGTAGCTATTGATGATAAGGTACGTACATGTAACAACATTTAGTCTTGTCGAATGTGGCTTGCTTCAGTCGTAAATGTATGACCGCGTGATGTATTACCTTGACTTATATGACCTTTCTTTCCATAATTTAACTGTTCTTACTTTCTAGCTATAGCCATTTCCTAATTCTGATTGTTTCTAACTTGTCCTGGGGTCCTAATCGACCTAGGGCACACTTATGGTAAGGGTCGGAACTCCAACCTCCTTAATGTCCCCGTTTAACGCATGTTAGCTTAATCGTATTAACCAACATAGCTAGGTTCATAACATTAGCATTCTTGTCTACCTTACCGCTAGATTGCTTGTTCAACCCTCCAACTTCTTTCTACTACTCACTAGATTTTCCCAGTGTCCTTCTTAATTCTATTTGGTCTAATGTCATAAGGTATGACATCAGCTTTGTCAATTCATGGAGTTTGTCAGTATAAAGAGCATAACCTAACCCTACCATTGCATGATTTTAGAATTACAATTCTAACTTTTGCATTTCATTCCTTAAGTAATAGTACTCAATCACCAAGGCTTTGAACTTATCTTAAGTCATTTTAATCAATTGAACTTATCCTTATCTTAACTTAGCTTGAACCTGGGTGTTCCACCAGGTTAGTGCCTTGCCCTGTAGTGAACACGTGGCATACTTGATTCATCAAATCCATGAAGACAGCTGGTGCGTTGGTCAACCCGAACGGCATGACCAAGAACTCATAGTGTCCATATCGAGTTCTAAACAATATTTTCGGTATGTCATCTTCACGAACCCTCAATTGATGATAGCCCGATCGAAGATCGATCTTTGAGGAGTACATTGATCCCTGCAACTGATCGAAAAGATCGTCGATCCTGGGAAGGTGGTATCAGTTCTTAACAGTCAAATTGTTCAATTCCAGATAATCTTGTCAAGTACAGAGTGTTATCCATGATTTGAGTATCAAAGATATGGTTATTAATGAAGATTTAATTAACCGAAGTTGTACAAAGGAAACGATTGAGAAGAATTCACTTGGTCAAGGAGCGATCGAATGAATCTATGTACAATAATCTAAAATACGATGAAGTAGCATTATTAGAGTATGTCGCGTCTCTTGTCTACTGGTTTCGTATTAGCCGGCGTTTTTGTCTTTCAAGACTCAACCCAACAAGTTGTGAATAAGGGCGCATATAGCGAATGTGACATCGACAGACGCATGGAATAAAAGTTGGGTTAACAACATAAGTCCTTAAGAGATTTCTTAGAAAGCCCTTATTAATCCAAACAAAATATAAGTCAAACAAATAATGATAAGGTGTGATTATTGAGTGTCTTCTCAAAGTACCAATATATGATATAATGCCCACAACGTTCTTAAACAAGTATACCATAGACAGTTTGTAAGACAGGCTATGTAATCATAACCAATAATGCACTTAAAGTAGACATCCTAATTTTCCTTAGCATCATCCCAAAGAATAACGTAATGTATGTGTAGAGAGTATCATCACTCCTCTACACTTCCTGTAATCCATTTTCATTCTAAGCATTCAATCAGTACCCTAGTTACTGAAATACTAAGTGGGGGAATGTCTCTTAAAAGATAAATTTATATCATGATTGGAAATACCATGAAGGCTCTAAGTAGGACAGGACTTAAGTAATAGCAAGTGTTAGTAATGTTTTGTTACCCTTAACAAGGTCTTACTAGAATTATGATCCTAGCACCCTAGGGTATAGAATAGAAAACGTGTAATACTCATGATCGTTACCTCATGGTAAGATTAGCCAGGCTTCTCATGCACGGCGAATTGCAATTACGTGTGCACCCGTAATGGTAATTTGCCTTGCATGTTCACCCTTAGCTTTACCTACCCCAAGTTAACATCATAGTATTATCCAGATTTGTCAAGCACATATGTATAGAATCAGGTATAGGGTCAAGAAATATGCATAGAGGAACATACATGTAATATTAAATCCATAGACTTAATATACTTGACCCATTTGCCTTATAGACTTGTGTATTGACCATAGTTTATCACTCATCCCAGAAATCCCCAGGTAAGCATAACTGGTCTCGCAATGAGATTTATACGATACGCTTGCCTTAGCCCGAAGGCCTTTTGCCAGGAAATCCAGAATACAGGTATCTATGTGTCACACAAATCATGAAGAACATTTAGGTGATATCAAATGCACATAAACCCTCCCATGACTCACAGCACAGGGATATGTTAAAGCAAAAGTTTTCAGGCAACCAAATTAAGTAAACATAGCTTAGAAATCTATGTGTGTGTAACTAATGCAAATCCAGCTATAGTCTAAAATGCAATGCAAATGAGATGCAAAGTCCATTTTAGTTCGCTATAACTAATGCTCTGATACCAATCTGTCACACCCTCAAAATCCGCTAACGGGGTTTTACCGTCAGGCGTGTGACACACCAGGATCTCAGATAGCATCAGTTACACCAGACACAGTAATTACAAAACATCACATTAAGTAATTAGATTTTAAAATCAATCATAAGTGTTTCAGACTTGCGGAAGCGTTTCGAAAACAGAAATCAATAGTAAATTGTTTCAACATGCGTTTCAACCATAAGAATCCATAACGTTTAACAAAATAAATCAGTTGTGTTGTGATGTATGCCATGAATGCATCCTAGCTGAGTTCTTAACCTTGAGCATTTCTGTGACCTGAGAAAACATACTAAAATGTGTCAACATAAAGTTGGTGAGTCCACGGGTTTTAATCAACAAGAAATGTGTCAGAAAAGCGTTTCACATGGTTTCATCAACCAGAAATGTGTCAGAAGAGCGTTTCACATGGTTTCATCAACCAGAAATGTGTCAGAAAAGCGTTTCACATGGTTTCATCAACCAGAAATGTGTCAGAAAAGCGTTTCACATGGTTTAGTATATAAAGCATATCGATAGGTAGCGAGCCTATAAACAAGTTAGTTAGTGTTTCAAACCGAAGCTGACTGTGTATGTTTAGTGCCTTTCCACCACGTCTTAACCGACCGTGGCAATCGTTAGGTCAATTTAGCACCCGTTTGACCTCCAATCAAGCTAGCGCGACTAGCCCGGGCGGGGTTTGTCAGACCCAGTAGTACTACTCAAAATTACCTCGCTAATCCATTACTAACGGTTTGATACTGTAAGGACTTTCAAATGCGTTTCCCACTAACATAACAGGCGATATCAATAATACTGGAAACCATAACAAAAATAGTGTTTGCATGTTTTCTCCCCCAAAAAGGAAAGAAAGTAAAATGGGGCCATGAAACTCACCTTGAGTGTAGAGCAACAAGTAATTGTAAACACAAAAGATCGGGTTTCCAGTTAACCTGTGTTTCATTTAGTATATATAATTAATATTAATTATTAATTACAATATAAGAGTCGTATGGTTTTGCGTTTCATATCTCGGTTACGGTTTGATGTCGATTGTCGATGACTTTCATTCATACACAAACACACTCAAATACATTAACACCACAGAATGTACACTTTTACAAGACACATGTATTTTATGAAAAATATATATTACAAGCCTTTTTGTAAATAATAGATGTTACGTCACAATATATATTTTTATTTATTAGTCTCTCAATTTTATAGTTTTCAAAATGTCCAGTCTCGTATATATATATACACATTATTTGTTTTCAAAGGATAATAATAAAATAAATAAATAATTAAATAGATAATTAATGTTAAAATAAATTTCAGAAAATTAATTTGGTGGTTTTAAAATAAACAGAGTTTATAGAATAATTTTTATAATTTTTTTAGAAATTTTCTGAAATTTTAAATAGCTTAAAAAGGGCTTTAAAAAATAAAGAGGCTACCGGGTCTCGAACCCGTGACCTCTATCCCAAAATCCAACACACAAACCAGTGAACCAAGGGGCCGGGGCCGCGCTTGGTTTGGGTTTCAAATGATTTTAAACGCGAATTCCATCGAACCCCCAAATTCACCTTCGAGCCCTAGTTCGATCGAAGCCCCAATTGAACCACCAATCGAACCAGTTAACGTTTATGATCATGGGGCTTTTGTTTCCCATGAGAAATCGAGTATGTATGCATGTTTAATTACCAGAAAGAAAGCGATTTGGTGCTGAACTCTTTGAAGAACAAGTCGCGACCGAGGTGAATTCGAATAGCGAGCAATTGATGATGATAACCAAATTAATCACACAGGTAGCTTCTAATGGTGCTAATGATCGAAAGCCCTATGTTTATTGTCAGTTATGAAGGCCGGAGGGTGGTGTTCAATAGAGTTGCAGGTCGCGGATGATTATGGAGATCGAACGATGTGTTTTTGATTGTTTCAGATACAATTCGAATACTATTAGCTTAGGAATCTTATAGAAGTTCGTTTGGATTAATTTATTTGAATTATTGTAATGTGTAGTGCGATTTGTAGTGGTTGGTCGCCGAAAAAGAAGGAAAAGCGGGTTTGGTTGTAAACGCACTCAAATTATCAAATTGAGGTGGGTCTCAGATTCGAATCCCCCACTAGAAGGTGTCGGGACGATTTAATTGAGTTGAAATTGAGTGATTTGGCTGTGGTGGCTCGCCGGAGCCTCGCCGGAGAGGTGGCCGGAGAAAGAAATCGGGGAACGGGCAGTGGGTTGGGGTTTTTAAACAATTTTCAAAACTGGTCCCTCAACTTTACTTAGTTTATTATTTCATGTGGAATCCTTTTAAAATAAGTTTCCAAATTAGCAAATTAACCCCCTGAACTTATTAAATCCAAGTTTAATAAATTTTTATAAATTATTATTGTTAATAAAATTATTATTATTATTATTATTATTATTTACATTATTATTATTATCATTATTATTATTATTATTTATAAAAGTAATATAAAATCACATAAATAAATCACGAATTTTTCCGGGTTGTCACAACTGGGCTCATGGTGGCCTGTTGGACCGCGACATGAACAGCCTGTTGAGGCGCTAGGCCGGATTGGTCTGGAGTGTTTGGATTCCTGCGATAAGGAGCATTAGGCTTCTATACGGGTGGGGCCGTCGAGTAGGGGATTGGGGGCGGCGTCCAGGGATGCTACCATTGAGGCTTTCCAGACAATTGAGGCGTCCATGATTGATAGTTATAGGAATTTTGACTTCTGCCATGGCCTCGTTAGTTCTGACCGCGACCCCGTCCTCGTCCCCAATAACCTGGTTGATATGTTTTCATGAATGGAGGTTGGGGATTTAGGGCAGCTGGCAGTTGTGGCCCGAGTCCGGGTGTAGCAAGAACCATATGAGATTGTTGTTTGCATGTTGTTTGGTGGTGTAGTTCAAGTTACAACATGCTGCGTGTGGTATCCCAGGTTGTGGCACTTTGGTTTATGAAACTTGCTACTGTGTCGAACTCAGAAGGTAGGGCTCGTACAAGTTGCTAGACGAGTCGTGAGTTAGAGACCAGGTTATCAACATCTCCAAGTTGATCTGCAAGATCTTTTAGGCATTGACAATAGTCATCCATGGATTATCAGGTGCCTAAAGTTAGATTGCAAAACTCGTTTTCAAGAGTCGTTGCCCTCGAAGATTTGTCGCTAAGAAAAATCAATTGAATCTTCAACCATGCCGATCGTGTCGTGACATTATTTTCCAAGATATGAACGAGAAGATCATCGGACATGGTGCTATAAATCTATTGTAGAACCATGGCGCTAATCTCTTTCCATTGTTCATAATTCTCGTTACTCTCTTCAAGTGGCTTGGACTCATTGATGTGACCCAACACTTTGTATGCAGTTACATGAAGTTTGAAAACATTTGTCCATGACAAATAGGTAACTTTGAATCCATCTAAGACACGTATTTTGGTTTGAATATTGGACACTGAGTAAGCGGGATGCAAGGCCATAGCCTTGACCTCGCCGGTAGTAGACTCTGCCTCCTTCCCTTCAGTCATCTCTTCTATTGTCGGCAATGTTTTTTGAATAAAGGTTGTGATACCATAAAATTGTTTATGGTATTAATAGAATCAATGATCATTATTGATAACCAATGTTAGGACCGTGTACGTACGGAGTACTAATGGATTCTGCGTGAAAGCAAATCAAATAGCGCGGAATTCTATTTGATTGGTGATCCAATCAGTGAGAATGAATAACCTGATCGATCTTACGATGAAACAAACGTTAATAATGGATTGAAATCGATCAGGAACAATCTATGAACTTGGATTTGCGACTTGGGACGCTCTGGACGGCTAGGGTACGAAGTATATGAAGTAATTCGAAGTGTTACGTTTTTCCACGAATTATGTGGTATTTATAGGTTATCAGTGTTCATTCGTATGACTAAACCATTAGCATGGTTCAGTCATGCGACTGAAGCATGCGATTGACTCATACATATGACTGAAGGTTCAGTCGTGTGATTGAACCAATCTTATGTCTCAATCATACGACTGATCCAGTCACATGGTTCAATCGTGCGACTGGTCCATAAGCATGGTTCATTCATGCGTATGGGCCATAAGTATGGTCCATTAGCATGAATGTCCACATGACTAAGTTAAACATATTTCTAAGTTCTTATTGACTTAGAACTATGTAAAACAACATCAAACCTATATAGTTAGTTCATATATGTGAATTACAATCAATATAAATATAATATGACATAATTAATCACATATAACCATCACAATGCATTTTATATATAAACAATCACTTCATTACATTGGATTACACATGTGTAAGACATGAAAGACTTTTACATTTCAGAACATAAACTAGGTACATGAATATGTATCAACAACCAAAGGTCCTATATATAGGGCAAAGATACAAGGGGATATGTCACCGCTAAATATGGAAGAGATAAGGAGTTATACATAATACAAATACAAGATATGCATGAATAATGGACATAAATAATAATGAACTTATATCTATAATATATCTCTAATATGAAGTGTTAGAAAAGACAGTGTATGTTCACCATGTTCCATGCTTTCAAATTGCTTTTGTTACGACAACACCAACATGGATCATGGATGGGATAATGTTCTGAAGTTATGGTGACGTGTGTAGGGCTTTGACCCAAAGGTTAGCGGTAGAGAAGTATGAACCGATAGCAAAAGCATTAGCTTAATTGGCTGACGTATCATATGTTGGGATTTACCAATTTGTTGGAGGTTTGTGGGGCACGAGAAACATAATTGAATACCATTAGCCAATGCAAGGTTTTAGAATTGAGTGTTATCAAATTCACCGCCCATATCGCATCGGAATAATTTTATTTGGCTACTAGATTTTGTTTTGATATACGTGTGAAAGTAAGAATGCTTAGTTATCATTTTCTTTTTTTAAGTTTAAGTGGAATCACCCATACATAATAAGCAAAATTATCTTCAAAACCATGTATTACTTGTACCGACTTTACTGTGAATTTATGAGGTTTAAAAATTATAATGAATTATATAAAATGCTAATAAAGTGGAGGAAGTTAATAAAGAAAAATGGCAATCGTTTACGTTTACGAAATTGGAAAAATTTACAATAATATGAAGGAAAATTTTTGTTTTAAAAATCATTTCAAAAATCATAAACATCGGTAACAAGGGTAGTGGTAGCAAGTTTTGATGCGTGAACAAGAGCGATAAGAGGTTAAAGGTGACTGTTAGATCAAGAAGAAGGCTAGTGCAACCAAAACCGAATCACTTAGGCTATTTTTGGTGCATCTAATAAAGGACTTCCGAAGCTAAGTATGGAACTTCCGAAGGAAAAAGAGTTCTTCCGAGGAAAGCATAATATAGACTTCCGAAGAGACACTCTTCTTCCGGAGACAAAGTATTCCCTTCCGAAGATCAAGACTTAGAAGAAAAGATCAGAAGTCAACTTCCGAAGTATGAAGAAAAGATGAAGTCCTCAAGCCTTGGAAGAAGTAGCCTCTTCCGAAGTATAGGTGGCTTCGGAAGAACTTGTTCTTCCGAAGCCAACTAACCTTCGGAACACAATACTATGAACAAGTGGACATAAGTATGGTCCTCCTGACACTCTGCTGCAAATCTCTAATATACTGCATGACGTTTTCTCAAAGGCCATACAGTTGACCATACTTTGTTCCACTGTTCACCTTTATTAGTTAGCACAGTTACTAACTTTAGTTAGTAACAAAAGTTAAGTCATGGACATGTCATGACTACCATATCTTAGATAATACTTTACCTAAGATACCTTAACTCTAGCATTGTAGTATATGCTTTATTCATAGGTTCCCAGCTGGTATCAAGTATATCCGGCTGTAGGTAGTAGTATATATAGTTTCTCATTGTAACTCATAAAAGGATACTTGTAAGTGTCTTGAAACACTTGAGTTGAGAAGTAATATATACAAGTACCTTGAAAATTATATATTTATGCTCTTAGTTACTTAGTATATTATTATCAGCTCTTAGAAAAGACTCTGAATCATCTAATCCGAGTGTAGTATAAGTGAGTATGAGAGAAAAACCAAGTTTAATTGTCAAAACCGATCTTGCAATTGGTATCAGAGCTTCTTAGGCTCTTGATTGTGAGATCTTACCATCCTAATCAACCTGGTTTTCACTCCTCACTACACCACATTCAATATGGCCCTCAACAAGTCCAAAGTAGAAATGGGGACGATGACTAAAGCACCCATCATCACCCCTGAAAACTTCAGGTCATGGAGCAGACGCATGGAAGGCTTCATCAGATATCAAGATAGCAAGATGTGGTAGTCTATTGTCAATGGCCCGTATAAACCCAAAGTGGCTGCACCCGGTGGAAATGGTGCCATGATAGAGAAAGCCGCTAAAGACTACTCTGATGAGGACAGAAAGAAGATGGACATTGATAGCAATGCAATGACTATTCTTATGACTGCAATACCCAACTCCATTATGGTGGGATTTGAGTATTGCAAGTTAGCCAAAGAACAGTTTGATGCACTTGCTCAGATGTACTCTTGTTTAAATGACTCCAAAAGGACTCACTAAAGCAGCAGTTTGAGAACTTCACCTACATTACTGGAGAGACTCTCAGGCAGTAATATTTCAGGTACATGGATCTCATTTCTTCTCTTTAGTCTGTGAGAATCACTCCTGGACTTAGAGACCTCACAAGAAAGTTCATGAGTGCACTCCCTAATGAGTGGACGTTCTACTGTGTCTCTATCAAGAGAATAGAAAACTTGAACACCCTCACCATGGTTGATTTCTACGGGATTCTTGATGGATACCATTTAGAGATGGAAAGCAAAAAGGGTCATCAGACAAGCAGATCCTCGAGTCTTCCTGCTAGCAATGCTTTGATGGTGGCTGAAGGCTCAGGACCCTCCCAACCTCAACAGTTCCTGACACACAACCAGCAAACATCCTGTTCTTCTGGACCATACATTACATTTCCTAAGACTCCACGGTCTCAACAAGCTCAGCAAAGTTCCTTTCAAGACAGCTGTGTCTTTGTCTCAGGAAGTGGACACTCGTGTGACCATTAATACTGTTTTGATTATCTAGAGTGTTTCAGTCCAGATGATGTGGGATATGTGGACATAGTCCAACAAATGGCTCTTTTAACCTACAGAGCAAAGAAGTTCTTTAAGAGAACTGGAAGGCAATTCCCTCAGAACCCAACCAACAACAAATTTGGGTTTGACAAAACTAAGGCCAAAGGTTACAACTGTAACCAACTTGGTCATTTTGCAAGAGAATGCAAGGGTCCCAAGTTAAATCCAGGAACCTCATAAGCCTCCACACATCCTTCTGCATCAAAGCACACTATAAAGTCAATAGAGACAGTCGCAATGGCTCAAGAAGTTGACTGGAGCTTTATGGTGCAGGATGTGACTCCTGCTCAAGCACTCATGGCTGGAACAGATGACAATAAGGTATATGAACATCTCTGTACTCCTGGATGTATTACTAAGGTTAAATTGTATCAGGACTACAATATGGAGATTAAATCCGATATTGAGTCTCTAAATGTTTTAAAATCTGATTTTAAAAGGGCTGAATCTGACTATCAAAGAAAAATTAAGGAGTTGGAGAAAACTCTGTCCTTATTAAAACACGAACATTCAAACTATAAGACTCAAATAAAAGATTTAATTGCCAAATTGTCTAAGTCTCAAGCCCAGCTTGTCACTACTGAGGCTCAAGCTAGGAAGTATGCTATTTCTGAGCAGAACTTTCAAGCCATTATTGCATCATCCTCCCACTCCAAAGTTTGTTATCAAAACAAAGGAGGATTGGGAACCAATGAAATTGCTCCACCATACTCTTATAAGTCCATAAGACAACCAAGATGTGGTACTGAAGAGCAGGAGGTCCTATCCGTTGATCCTTCTTCACCTGAGTTGAAGAATGATGCAATAATAGAAAACACCACAGGGAAGGAACAGGTAAATCAACCTAATCCTACTAGTGATGATCAAATCCTGACCATAAAAACCAAAAGAAGCAGAGCCAAAACAACAAGAAAAACTGCAAAGAATGTGGCTAAGTCTAAGCTGATGATTGACCTAAAACAAAAAGGTGTAATCATCTCAGCTGGATTCCAGGTGGTAGGTAACTCTGATTCAGGAAAGGAGTATAATACCAAGACTCCTGTCCAACCAAAGGATCAGAAGTTAAAGGGAAAGGTTGCTGATGAAGAGAAAAGGAACAAGAAACAGCAATCCTCAAGTTCCCAGAAGAGTAACATTGCATGCATAATGTGTGGAATGCAAAACCACATGGCCAAAGATTGTTACTACAATCCTGCTGGCACACATTATGCAAAAAATATTAAAAGAGAAGGAGTCAGGGAAGGTTTCTCGTTTGGACCTTATCAAATGGTCCAAGTCATAAAAAAGGGAAAGCTAAGTTCTGAAGCAAGGTTGCTTTCAGAAGAAAGTTATTCTTCCGAAGGGAAAATGGCTTCGGAAGCTAAAGCTGCTAAAAACCAAAAGAACAAAAGAATTCCCTTGAAACCATCCCAGAAGAAGACTACTTTCGAAGAAAAAGTGGTGAAGGCATCTTCCGAAAAGAAAGAAGCTTCGGAAGAATATCATGCTACAAAAGCTTCAACAAGCTCATCTTCTATGATCAACCAAAGGATGGATTGGAAGATCAAGAAAGATACTGCAGCCCAAACCTCTTCTTCAACAACATCCATTGAACCCTCATGCTTAACTTTTGGTTCAATCATGTCAATATCATTGGATGAACCCAAGACCAACAAGGCTTGGGTTTCCAATCAAAACTAATTATCTCATCTATGTCCAGGAACATCCATATGACAAAATAAACAATGTTTGGATTGTGGATAGTGGATGCTCAGGCACATGATAGGGAACAGATCTCTCCTTCAATAATTTCAACATTATGATGGAGGACCTGTCCAGTTTGGAGGTGAGGCTGGAGGATATATTTCTGGCAGAGGAAGTATATCCAATAGAAAATTAAACGTTGACAAAGTTCACTTTGTCAAACAGCTTGAACACAATCTATTAAGTGTTTGTCAATTCTGTGATCAAAAGCATCAAATGTTTTTCATAGAACATGAGTGCATTATCCTCAAACCTGGGATGATAATTCCTAAGGAATTGGTGCTTCTTACATCTCCCAGAAAAGGGGATATGTACAAGCTAGATATGAACAATGCTTCCCCACTGGGTGAAGTATCATGCTTTCTTTCCAAAGCAAATAGTGATGAGTCAACTCTTTGGCAAAAACGTATGTGTCATGTAAATTTTAAGACAGTGAATAAATTGGCTAAAAATAACATGGTACATGGTATGCCTAAATGGAGTTTTTCTGTAAAGATAACTGTTGTTGCATGTCTGAAAGGGAAGCAACATAAGGCATCTCACAAATCCAAAGAAGTTAACTCTATTACTACTCCATTACACTTATTGCACATGGATCTTTTCGGTCCCACAAGTATAATGAGCATTGGAAGAGAATCATATTGCCTTGTGATAGTTGATGATTTTACTAGTTCACTTGGGTGTTCTTCTTAAGAACTAAAGATGAAACTGCTGAAACTTTAAAATCTTTTATCTTAAGATAGAAAATCAAGTTGACCACAAGGTAAAATAATCAGAAGTGATCAAGGGACTGAGTTTAAGATTAAGTTCTTGACTCATTTTGTAACTCAAAGGGATTGCCAAAAATATAGTGCTCCTAGAACTTCTTAACAAAATGGTGTTGTTAAGAGGATGAACAGGACACTAATTGAGGCTGCAAGAACCATGTTAGCTGATTCAAAGTTACCTCTAACTTTCTGGGCAGAGGCAGTCAACACTGCATTCTATGTGCAGAACAAAGTTCTCATAGTCAAGCCCCATGGAAAAACCCCTTATGAGTTATGGAACAAGATGCCACCGTTCATTGGTTTTCTAAGGTCCTTTGGCAGCAGGTGTACCATACTTAATACAAAAGACAATTTAACAAAGTTTGCTGAAAAGTCAGATGATGCTATTTTTGTTGGATACTCTTCAAGCTCCAAAGATTATAGAGTATACATCATTAAGAATCAACTATTTGGGAATCGTCCAACATAGTTGTAAATGAGCACACTCCTTGTGTTAGAGGGAATGGCCTTGATCATATTTTGACTTAGAATTGTTTCCAAACTATTCTAAACCATCTTGTTAAACCATCTTGTGAGAATGTTTCAGCTGGAACAGGTGCTCAAATGAATCTAATGCTAGCCAATTGTTTGAGCTGCCCAGACCTCTTCCAAACTCTCTAAGGGATACGAATGATCAACCTTCCACTATTGACAGATCAGATAGTATAACCATATCAAAGAATAGTGAAGCTTCAACTAGTGATTCACTTACTGATCCTTAAAATTTGACAGGTGACACTGTACAACACGAAGCTGATGAAAGTAGCATAAGGAACATGCTACTGTTAATGCTGCTCCACAGTCAACAAATGATGATGTTTCTCATTCATTCAATCAGTCCTCATTGAATGAGTTTGAAACAGCAACTGGACGAAGTGTTCTAGCTCCCGAGCAAAATATGTCTAATCTGGATTTATCTTTGCAACTGGAGGTGATTCCTCGACTAAGGATTCATAACACTCATCCAGTTGAAAATATCATAGGGGACGCAACTGAAGGCGTGAGAACAAGAGGACAGATTAATCATGGGAATGTCTGCTTGTACTCCTGCTTCTTGTCTCAAATAGAACCCAAGAAGGTAGAAGATGCCATGAAAGATAACAGCTGGATTGAATCGATGCAAGAGGAGCTGCTTCAATTCAAAAGACAAAAGGTATGGAACCTATGTCCGCTACATCTGGTCAAGTACCTGTAGGCACTAAATGGGTTTTTAGAAACAAGAGAGATGATAGAGGCTTGATTATCAAGAATAAGGCAAGACTGGTGGTTCAAGGATACACTCAAGAGGAAGGAATCGATTATACTGATGTCTTTGCACCTGTTGCAAGACTTGAGGCAGTTAGGATCTACCTTGCTTATACTGCATCCAAGAATTTCACTGTCTACCAACTTGATGTCAAGTGTGCTTTTCTATATAGGGATATAGATAGGGAAATCTACGTGTGCCAGCCTCCAGGATTTGAAGACCCACAGCACCCTAACTATGTCTGCAAATTGTATACAGCTCTATTGGGCTGCACCAAGCACCTAGGCTGTGGTATGAGACTTTGTATCAATTTTTTTTGAAAAATGGTTACACCAGAGGTACCATTGATAAGATTCTTTTTATAAAGAAGTATGGAAAGGATATCCTACTTGTTCAAGTCTATGTCGATGACATCATATTTGGCTCCTCAAATGACCAAATGTGTAAAGACTTTGAAAGCATCATGATGAAGAAGTTTGAAATGAGTTCCATGGGAAAAATGGACTTTTTCCTTAGGATTTAGGTGAAACAATTGAAGGATGGGTTCTTCATCCATCAATATAAGTATGTCAATGACATCCTAGAAAGATTTGACATGAAAGACTGTAAACTAGCCAAGACACCCATACCCAGAAACCATAACCTCTATCCTGACTCTGAGGGGGAGGATACTGATCAACATCATTATAGGGCAATTATTGGTTCTCTGATGTATCTCACAGCAAGTAGACCTGATATCATGTTTGCAACTTGCATTTGTGCAAGATATCAGGCTGCTCCAAAGGTGTCTCACCTAGCTGCTACCAAGAGGATCCTCAGATACCTCAAAGGAGCACCTAAACTAGGTCTCTGGTATCCAAGGAACAACAATTTCAATCTCTATTGATACTCTGACAGTGACTATGGTGGCTACAACATTGATAAGAAATCAACATCTGGGGGATGTCAATTTCTTGGTGGAAGGATTATTTCATGGCAATGCAAAAAGCAATCTTGTGTCTCTACATCAACTGCTGAAGCTGAATACATGCTGCTGAATACATTGCTGCTGCAAGTTGCTGTGCTCAGCTGCTGTGGATTCAGAACCAAATATTAGACTATGGATTCAACTTTATAAGCATTCCTATCCACATTGACAACAACAGTACTATCTCAATCATTGAAAATCTTGTGAAGCATTCCAAAACAAAGCATGTTGATATAAGGTATCATTTCATTAGAGATATTCATGAGAAAAATCTAATTAAGCTAATCAAAGTCGACTCAAATGAACAATATGCTGACTGTTCACCAAAGCTTTTGATGAACAGAGATTTAAGTATCTCATTACAGCTATTAGGATGATAAACATTGATTAGTCTACCTCTTTTGTAAAAATCTTTTAGAATATGTAATGTCAATGCAATCTAAGCCCTGTTACAAAAGGTCTCTCTCTGAAATTTTCACCAAGTCTAAATTCTTCCGAGAGGAATTAACCTTCGTAAGATGTTTTCATATCTTCCGAAAATTATTCCCAGGATAATTTTTCTTCTTGGAAGAGTTTTTAGTCTCAGAAGAAACGATTGCTTACTCATCAGATCTACTTCTGAAGCTTATTAAAACTCTCCATTCTGAAAGCAATCTTCACTCTCGGAAGTAGAATTTATTCTCGGAAGTAGTGTTTTCTCTAGGAAATAGAATTCTATCTTTGGAAGTAAGAAGTTGCCTTCGGAAGATAAATTACCTTCGGAAATGATTTGTACTCGGAAGAAAGACCTTACTGTGTAACGAAAATCTTTGTGCCCCACTCTGTAAAAGGTAAAGATTTTGTTAATGATGTTGGATTATTTAAATAAAAACTAACCTTACCGCCTTATTTTCATCCTCTTACCAAATTCTTACTGCCCTAAAATTTCTCTCATCTTCAGTTTACCCAAGCTCAAACTCATCTTCCCATAACTTTCTTCAATGACACTTAATCCTTAGCACAATCAAGTCGCATTTCTTGATTCTTCAAGAGATGCTGACTTCTATGATATCATTTCCTTTCTTTTCCAATCATCTTATTACACCGCTTTGACTGTTAACCCTACCGTATACTCAAATCATATGGCGGAATTCTGGGAAAATGGTCAGATTGAAACCGTGAATAGGGCTCGAGTAATAAGATCGAGCATCTGTGGCCAGGAGTTGGTCATTACTAAACAACTCATCAGGGAGCATCTCAAGCTTCATGATGAGGGCGCACCCACAGAGTTCCCCAAAACAGATTTGGGCAACACTTACCTCCAAATGGGATATGGTGGAGATATTGGCAGGTCTACAGTTTACAAGTTTAACTTCTCTATAACTGGAAGTTCCTGCTGCATGTCGTTCTTCACTGCTTATTCAACAAATCTAGGGGTTGGGATCAAATCCCATACGAACTAGGATGCCTAGTTCATGGAATGGTGAGAAGCCTTCGCTTCAATTACTCACGATTTATGCTTACAAATCTCATAGTAAACCTTCAGCGGGAGACATTCTTCATGTATCCCAGGTTTCTTCAGCACATAATCAACTGTGAGCTGGAACAGAGTCAGCTTGTCTGTGCAGCTGCTCTGACTGTTCCTCAAATGAGGCCAACCATCTTTATGATTTTGAAGAAAGTGTCCACCAATTTCACCGGAAGACATACCGCTTTGCTTCCAGGTATGATTGAGCAAATAGCTCCTGGTGACATCCCGTTAACCCCACAGGTGATGAACCCACACCAGCAACTACCCTCACACTGGCAACACTTCCTTCTCACCCCATCAAAATCACATATCAAAAACGCCCCAAACGAACCCTTGTTCAATCTACTCTGATTGAACAAGCCCCTCCTGTTCAAACCAAAAAGATTAGAGTGGAACAATCGGCTCCCACTCAGTCTGAGGTCTCTCCATCCTTCATAATTGACCTCAATATGGGTTTTAAGTCTCCTCAGTCTCAAACCCATGAGCCCGACACCCAAGCTGACAGCCCTCAAATGAGTCTCTACACACCTCTGAGAAGCCACAAAGGGACAGCCCCGCCATAGGCTCAATGCCTTTAGACATTGACAAAGGTCCCAGGTCACTAGGTTTAACTTCCCTATCCTTTACTGACCTTCTACTGAAAACTGATGAAGAGATTACGTCTCTTCATGGCAATGAAGTTTATCTATAACACTTTTAAGGATTAACAGAGCCTAGAAAGACGTCTTATCTCTAGCCCCCATTAGCAAGCCTTTACTGAGGTGAGTCCCACTTATATAGAGGGGACTCATGTAGATTCAACTGCCACTACTGAACGTGCCTCAATGGACCTTCAGGACAGTGGTAACATCTATGAGACTGAATCTGTGGCAACCATGCCAATTGATGACTCTGACAGAGACATCATTAAGCAAGGGAAACCAGGGTGCCAAGAAACCACATCTGGTGGTAAGGCTGAACATACTAGGTATGTTACCTCATCTCCCTATGATTCTTCAAAAGAAGATGAGGAAAGACTGCAACTCACTCTTAAAGACCTACTGTCTAAAGTCTTAATCCTTGAATCAAAGGTTAGGACTTTAGAGGATAGGTCTGCCACTCAGCAACTTGAGATTGACAGTCTCAAGGCTCAACTAGCTGAGAAACAGATTAAGAGATCTGTTAGGCACGTACCTATTCAGGTCTCCTTAGGCTCTTCCTCTAGCTCATCTAGCTCTCAAGATGATGCTACCAAAAAGGGGGAGAGTGTTAAGAGGCAAACAATTAAGGAGCAACAGAGCCTAACTTCGACTTCTACTCCCACTACAACCATCTTTCCTGAGCCATCCCAAGTCATACTGCAAATAGACCCAAGGATGCTTAGAGATCTCTATAGACTCTTTTCACAATTTCTATTGAGATCTTCTCTAGATCAGCCTAGCCCTGATATGGCTATGATATACTTTGGAGCTGAAAAGCTTCAGAGGCTAAGTGCACCTTCTACCACTGAGGAAGAAGTTGGCCAACCTAAGGTCCAAATGGAACCTGAGATTAAATTCAAAGGGGAAATGAGGTCTGATGGCCCAGCAACTGAAACAGTTGGGACAGATAGTGCACTCCCTTAAACTTCCGAAGCAAAAGTCAAAGCCTTGGAAGAACAATCTGAGTCTTCTGAAGTTGAGATGGAAGATGTGGAAGGACTGTTCTCTCTGTCCAAGGATCTAATCATCACAGATGCAATTCTTAAGCTAGGATCTGAGGTGAATAGTGAGGACCTTCTCAACCAACCCCTAACTCATACAACTTTACTACCTCCATCTCAATCTGAACCCTCCACTCAAGAACCACCAAAGTCAAGCAATTCTAAAGATAATAAAGGAAAGAAGAAAATGACCGCGGAAGAGCTTGAGGAGGAGGAGAAGATCAAAAAACTTAAAAGAAAAGGTAGACTTCCAACTGCGAGGTTGCTAGCTGCCAGTTCCAAAGCAGCTGCAACCAATTAGGAGGAAGTCAACAACAAAAGGAGAGTAGAGATCATTGACAGGCTCATCATGCTCGGAGCTACCAATAAAGACATACTCCTGCTACCATTAGAGGAGTTAGTAGAGCTAGAAAAGGCAACCAGGCTACAATTGAACAAAGGGAAGAAGTAGCACGGTTGGCCTTAGAGGAGGAAAGAGAAAGAGAACATAGGGAGGTTGATCTGCAGCTCCAGAGGGAAAGGATATCCTTCCTAACGTCCAGAGGTTTCTCTCTTCAAGAACTATCACCACATAATAATGATATGATCCTATGGCTCTTCAACAAAGAGCAGGATCAAATGGAGAAAGAGAGAAAGAAAACTTCAAGAGAAAAGATGAAGGAGAAAAAGGAGAAAGAAGAAGAAGCTAGGGTCACTGCTGCCAAGAAGACAGGTGAAAAGGCCTGGATGAAAGACTATCTCCGGGCTCATGGCTTCTCTAGTAGGCAGGTGGGACCTATGTCTGAAAAGACACTCCAACGAATTGTCAGCGACATCAAGGCTGACATTCGTATGGGAAAAAGGAAGGAGATGTATAGAAAGGTACATGGGATGATTTTCAAACCAACCACTCAACCTCAACCTGAACCAATTCCCTTACCTTTCACATCAAATCTGAACCCTACACACTTGAGCCTACACCAGTATCCATACCAGCTTCCTTACCACAACCACCCAAACTACCCATCCTCAAACCCAAAACACTCCCCAGAACCACACTCCACAACCTGCCCAACAAACTTCCAAACCATCCCCTCATCCTTCTAAACATCTCTCCTTAGAAGAGTTTAAGGCAATCAAGACGAAGCTCATTAACTGCACAACCTTGAGCGACATCTCTTATGAGGAAGATTCTGTCAAACTGACTTATGTTGATGGATCTTCATGTTCCCTCACTAGAGATCAATTCCTTGATCAGCCTAGAGGAACACTGGACCAGGCTTCTATACTTCTTGGTCTTAACTCTGATTCCTTAAACGATGAAAAGAAGAAGCTAAGAAGAAAGCTGGTGACTCTACTGGATACAAGGAGAGGAGATAAGATTCCTAGTAAACCCCTCGAGCCTAGAAAGAAAATCATCCAGTGGAGGTTCGATAAATCCTCTCATAACTTTGTTGTGGAGAGAGAGAATGGAGAGAGCAATAGGCTGAATGCCTCCTCTCTGCTACACTCCAGCAGATTCAACATTGTTGGGTTAGCTGAGAAACCATTCTTCAATCCCTCCAGCTCTGAAAATGATGCTCATATCAGAAGTTATCTTAGTGGCCTTTATCTTGCTGAGCTAACCGCAAAAGCAAAGATTGAAGAGGAGCTGAAGCTGAAAGAGAAGGAAGCCAAAAAAAGGTCAACCACCACAGGCAAAGTGTTTCTACAGATGGTGGAAGGCCCCGAATTGGAACCAATATTTAGATAGGAGTATGACTATACATCCCATCAACTAACTCTTTTCAGATGGACCCAATAAAGGGTACTTATCATTCAAAGAGACAGACTGGATCTCCTATCCACGAATGATTTGTACAAGCTTCTTAGCACCACTTCCGGGAAGAACAAAGAAACAGATAAGTATCTGCTTTCCCTGGTGCTGAAAGCTTTGAGAAGCGGGAACAAGTGATGTTTTGGTAGCATCAGCCTAGGGGGAGTTTGTTGGATCAAGAAGAAGGCTGGTACAACCAAAACCAAATCACTTAGACTATTTTTGGTGCATGTAATAAAGGACTTCCGAAGCTAAGTATGGAACTTTTGAAGGAAAAAGAGTTCTTCCCGAGGAAAGCATAATATGGACTTTCGAAGAGACACTCTTCTTCCGGAGACAAAGTATTCACTTCTGAAGATCAAGACTTAGAAGAAAAGATCAGAAGTCAACTTCCGAAGTATGAAGAAAAGATGAAGTCCTCAAGCCTTGGAAGAAGTAGCCTCTTCCGAAGTATAGGTGGCTTCGGAAGAACTTGTTCTTCCGAAGCCAACTAACCTTCGGAACACAATACTATGAACAAGTGGACATAAGTATGGTCCTCCTGACACTCTGCTGCAAATCTCTAATATACTGCATGACGTTTTCTCAAAGGCCATACAGTTGACCATACTTTGTTCCACTGTTCACCTTTATTAGTTAGCACAGTTACTAACTTTAGTTAGTAACAAAAGTTAAGTCATGGACATGTCATGACTACCATATCTTAGATAATACTTTACCTAAGATACCTTAACTCTAGCATTGTAGTATATGCTTTAGTCATAGGTTCCCAGCTGGTATCAAAGTATATCCGACTGTAGGTAGTAGTATATATAGTTTCTCATTGTAACTCATAAAAGGATGCTTGTAAGAGTCTTGTAACACTTGGAGTTGAGAAGTAATATATACAAGTACCTTGAAAATTATATCTTTGTGCTCTTAGTTACTTAGAATATTATTATCAGCTCTTAGAAAAGACTCTGAATCATCTGATCCGAGTGTATTATAAGTGAGTTTGAGGTCAAAACCGATCCTGCAGTGACTATCACTATTGTGATAGGTCAATAAATCCTTAATGGATAAACTAAATGGGTCAAAATCTATAGATAAAAATGATCAATATTCAAATTTTTAACAAAGATAAGGTTTTTAACGATACAGGGGGCATAAAGGACATTGTTTAGGCGTTCTGAGAATGCACACTTTGTGGCCATTACCAACAAATATGGACTTCATGGAAATAACATTAGGAGATTCAGGACGTATAGTTGGATCAACAAGGGGTACTTACCTCGAGGACGCAGTTGCCGGCAGTTCGTGTATTGTAGCAGCGACAATAAGGGATTAAATAGTTTCGTGAGCCAAATATCGTATTTCGTCAAGCCGTAACATGTTGCATGTTGTTTCGCAAGACGATAAGTTTTAATTAAGAATAGAAGTGACTGTATTCTACTCAAGTGACTGTATCCTACTTGGGGTCAAGTGCAGACCAGTGGTTCGTGTCATCAATATGGTGCAAAACCTTGTAGAAGTAGGAATGAAGCTAGAAATGTTTTACCTACAAAGAGTAGGACACCTTTGATCCGTTTAATACACGAACATTTCCTTGAATATCCATAACAGTGTAGACTGGATGGAGAGGGTTTGGTTTAGGCTTTCACTTTTGTCAACCATATCCGTATATAGGGAATAACAAAATGGAAATATGAACCGATCAAAGTGGGGAAGAAAATTGAGAGAGGTCATGAGCCGATATAGGCAAAAGCAAAAGATAATAATTGAACCTATTAATTCAACGAGAATACCATGAACAACTCTTTAACTATCGTTGATTTATAAAGAATACCGATAATCAGGATTTCACACACTAACACACTGTGATAGAGAGAAAAAGGTATTTTTGTATAAACTTCAAAAACTAAATACTCCCATTGCTTACATGCATATAAAAATCAAACCAAAAGCCGAATGAGCAACAAAACATGTCAAATTGTGGGTCAAAAATAAAGTCCAATAAAATCTATAAATAAGAAAAAAGGTAAAATAACTTATAAAATAAGCCGTTTTCACGCCAAAACAATGAACTAAACTGCCTATGGCGTTTGTGAAAATGTGCACCTCGGTCCAACAGTCGTTTCGACTAGAGGTGCACAAACCATTTTTTTTTCTTGGAACAGGTTCGGGTCCGAACCGGACCGGTTCCAGGTCAACGCGAATGAGACCGGTTTTTGACCAAGAACTGGTTCGGGTTGGAACCGGTTTTGAGAGGGGAAAAACCAACCCAACCCGGTTGGAACCGGTCCGGGTCCGAACCAAACCGGGTCGGGTCCTAGAACCGGTTTGGAAAACTGATTATTTTTTTTTTAATTTTTTAATTTTAATATTATTTAAATTATTAAATTTAATTAGAAATTAGTAAAGTTGATTAATTAAAAATTAGTAAAGTAGATTAATTAAAATAATAATAAAGTAGATTAATTAAAACAATTACAAATATATTTTTATTGAGTGGTGTTTTTTTAAAAAATTATATTAAAAATAAACTTAAAACTAACACTTAAATCGTTGCGAAAAATAAACATTAAAAATAAACTTAAAACTATACACTTAAATCGTTGCGAAAAATAAACATTAAAATTACATTAAAATTAAACTAAAGAAAACAAAAGATACTTGTTGCGAATACAAGTTTTTTTAATTTAATCGTCTTCGTCGGTTTGTGTGCCAATACATTGAGACAAATCATAAGCGAGTTCTTCGTCAGAGAGCGGTGACGATCGTCCAGATTGTACTTCTTGTTTATGTATTTCTTCTTCAATTGGTATTTCTTCTTCAAGGTTTGATTTATCTTGTCTTTATTCGGCCGCATTAAGTGGTCTTTTAAACAAATACACATCTCTACCGCCGTTGGAGTTAGTCTTTTTTTCTTATCGATAAAACACTACCACTAACAGAAAATGCAGACTCCGAAGCTACCGTGGAAGCATGGACGATTAGTAAATCACGGGCCATAGCGGCTAGGACTGGAAATTGTGATTTCTTTCCTTTCCACCATGTCAGAATATCAAATGATAGAAATTCCTCAGGAGTCATAGTAGGTAAAAAATTGGTTCCGGTATACCTCCCGAGTTCACTACTTGGGGTGTTACCTCTCTGCCGTTTATTGTTTTCATTCCTCAAAGTATTATATAAATTAAGCATCGGGTCTCTACTTGAGCTCTACGAACTCGATCCACGGTCGATGACCGGTGGATGTTTGATATTATACCGTATTTTTCAAGATAAACATTAAACAATTTTTAAGATAATCATTAAACTGTTGTTTTGCATTAACCGCAAAAAATGGATCTTGTTTATTTAAATCTAAATCATAAGTTATCTCATCAATTAAAGTTTCTACCCCCGTAATATTTAAGCACGGGTCTAGTGCGGCGGAACATGTAAAAAACGGGGGGTAGTTCGGTGAAATATTTTTTAAATTTTGCTTTCATCGGCGCCACCATTGCTGAAAACATTTCATTTCTTTCCTTCAAATTCACTTAATTTATGTGTCATTAAATACACTTAATTAAGTGTTAGACAACTTGTCGGATAATAAACCCCCGATAATTTTGTAGTTGCTTTTTTAAAAACCTGTAAAAATTGAGTTATTTCTTGAATATATTCCCAACCCTCTAACGGAAACGGAACAAGCCGACCACGCATCGCAAGACCATCATGAAAAATATGAAGCGTTTTTTGTCACAAAGCACTATTAAACATTTTTCAAGTTGAATTCCATCTAGTCGGGACATCCCAATTTGGTCCTAAACAAATGGAATTCATATCTTGAGACATTTTTCTATAATTAACATATTTTTTCTACTACTTTTAAAAACATCACGTAACATATTTTGAAAGATGTTTTGAAATCTTCAACTTCAGAAACGCCAAGACCATCTTGCACAACTAAATTAATAATATGTGCAACACATCTTGAATGAAAAAATAGGTCGTCACAAACCGGTTCATATTTTATTTTTAATTTATCAATAGCGGATGTGTTGTTCGAGGCGTTATCAAATGACATTGAGAAAATTTTATTTTCTAATTTATATGTTTTGATTACAAAGTCTAAAATTTGAAATAGATTATCACCGGTATACGGATAACCAAATAATTCAAACGCAATCATACGTTTCATCATTTGCCACGAACTTGGATCTATCCAATAGGCGGTGACGCAAAGGTACGATTCCGGTAAACCGTGTGGGGCAGACCAAACGTCGTAGTTAAGTTCACACCGTTTTGTAAATTTTCAAATAAAATCTTTAAATCATTTTTTGCTTGTTTCCAAAGTTTTAAACAATCACGTCTAAGAGTGGTGCGACTTACGTGAGTGTAGCGCGATTGAAGAGTTTGTTGAATCAATCTTGTTAACCGAGGGTTGTCGAAGTGATTGAACGGTAATCCTTCTTTAATTACAAACTTTGTCATTTTATCCCGAACCATATCTATGCTGAAGTTCCATATACCACCATCGTTTCCGATTGATGTTTGGCCTTGACTCGGTTTACTTTTCAAAGACTTGCACCATTTGGTCATATGGTTTCTCAAAGTCGAGTTTGAATCCGACTTGAAAAACGAACCACAAGCCTTGCATCGACCGTTATTTTGACCATTCGATATTTAGCATAAGTCGTAGTTGCACCAAATCTCTTGGTTTCTCGTTGTTGGTAGAATTCTTACATCTGTAGAGACACTTGATGATCCACCAGTTGGAACGGATGCTTTAGAAGCCATATTATAAAATTCAAGAGAGTAGAAAGTAGAAAGTGAGGGATCGGAGCGTTTTTGCGTTTTTAAGCACGTTTTTGAGCTTTTGAGTGTTGTTACTAAACCATTATACCCACTATCTATTTATAATAACATATAAGGGCAAAATGGTAAAAAAAAACTTAAAAAAGGTCAAAAACACCCTCCAACGGCTAAATGACCGTTTGAAAAAAAAATTCCTAACGGCTAAAACCGGTTCCAACCCGGTTTTTTTGGACCGGTTCTTGAACCGGGTTGGATCAAAACCAGTTCCAAACCGGTTCCAGGCAAAAATATCCAAACCGGTCCCAAACCGGCAGGTTTTTCCGGGCTTGAACCGGTTTGGGCTAATACAAGTTCCAAACCGGTTCGGGTTCGGGTCGGTTAACCTCAGGTTCGGGTCGGTTTACCGGTTCGGGTCAGGGACTCGGTTCTTGTGTACACCTCTAATTTCGACTAGTCGCAGGCCCAAAACAGAGACTTATAGCCCAAGTTATGGTCATTTTAGTGAAGCCTTTTTGAACAAGCGATATTAGGGCTCCAAAAAGCAATAGCTTACTCCTCCACACTTGGGCTCACACCAAGAAGAATGGCCAACAGCGGGAGGATTGTGGTCTAGTTATAGTCGAATACAACTAACATTTTCATACAGAGAGGGTACACTTTCGTACTATGTAAAATACTCTCTAGATTATAGAGTTTGGTTTCATTAGGTTTTAGGGAAGTATGTAGCAAGCTCAGATAATTAACTGGATCAATGTTCAATACTTCTTTGCAAGACATGTAATGTTTAGCATCCATACTTTTTTTATGATTCAACACCTTATGAGCAAGATGATTCCTTAACCATAAATCGTAAACAATAGAAAATGATAGGAATAAAGTACTGGTACTGGAGCATCTACGTAGCATAAACATTTGCTTGCTATCTAGCATACACTTGTGTTATCATGTATTCATCAACACTTGACACAGATTGAACTTTGCTATGGATTTCTCTGCTGAAAAAACCAGGTTCTTAGGTTCGGGCAACACAGCATCACTGACTAGCATCAGAACGACTGACACATGTGGCCTGTAAAGATCCGGTCATTAATTCAACGGACTTGCCTTCATTGTAAAGTCTCAATGCCTACATCAAATCAAAACACATATTTAAAAGGGTTATTAGATTTTAATAATCCCAACTTTCATTTATTGGCTAAGATTAATTCCAACTCAGTAAATATTTACAAACACTTCCAACTTTGAGCTTATTTTCCTTCAACGAACCCTTACTAACTGAGAGTTAACACCGTTAGTTTTTGATGACGTGGACTACTTATATGGCCAAAACACTAAGCATAACATTGAAATCAACCATCAGGTACGTCAATCCGAAACTTTTGCACCTTGAAACCCGTTAATCTCCACCACCTAATCTGAACCAGTTGACTCGTTGGAGGCAGACCAAGATGGAAGCTAGACACCGAAAAAAGGGCACGATGGAGGCTGGGCAGTGACTTTTATGCTCCTATGAAATATGACCACTAACACCCATTACTCAACTACTAAGACTCTTTCAAAATTAAAACTTAGCAATACATACATTTACATAGACTAGAAGAAAACATGCAAATATGGGTTAGTGACTTTTATGCTCCTATGAAATAGAACCACTAATACCCACTACTCAACTACTAAGACTCTTTCAAAATTAAAACTTGCTGCATAAATTAAATAAAACACATGACTCAAATATTAGACTCGTGACCCGACTTAACCTGCTCAAGAATAACCCAACATTTGCTGGACCTCCATTGATGATCTAGAGGAATGATATTGTTATCAATTTTTTAAAACCTGCCTTTCAGAAGATCTAAATACTTCCCACATGAACCTATATGTGTAAATTGTAGTTTATTTTAGTTAAACTGTTTTGAATAGATGACCAAATAAATTATTTTATTAATAATTTATGCAAGTTATTTGTGTAAATCTAAAATCTAATGTATATAATAAATATATGAGACTGCATAACTATAATAAAAACTAATACTGAAGAATATATATAGGTATCATCTGGTCCTCTGTTGTGGATCCAAACCAATGGAATTTTGTAATTCATCTTCAAATGGTTTAAAATTCCAGCATCTAAAGTCAACTGAACAAGGGTAGGCCTCTAAAAACTTTAGGACCCTTCCCATCTGTTAAAAGAATAGAAACATCAAGGGTAAAAAGAAAATTATTATCGGTGCTTGTGGGATTTCTCTTCTAACAAACCCTATTGATCGAAAAACATGAAGAGATTGTTAGTCTCATAAATATTTTACCGTGTTTGAATGAAAGATAATAGTTCATATCGTAAATAGTTTAAAGTCTGTTCGATGTTTTATTTAGAATGTAATTAAGTAGAAGGGTTAAATGTAACTAATTAAAGTTTGTAACCGATTAAGCGTGGTAGTTAGGGCTAGATGTGTGAATTGATGCTTTGATAAGATGTGTCGTTTCATTCCTGTCATGGCCATACATATATGTACCAAGACCACCGATTCCAGCTAACTCGCTAACAATTATATTTAATATTAACTTAACTCGGTGATTTGTCCTCGGGAGATAATGTACATACAACGACCAAATAACGAACTATCATACTTTGAGATACTCAGACATTGCAGTTTAAACTTTAAAGGTTAGACAAGTACAAATTAGGCTATTTATAGTAAATTTTTCACTGCTGTGTTTGCAATTTTTAGAAATTCCACGACATTAGTATGTATACGAAACATTTCCAGCAAATATATGGAAAGCCAACAGTTTTCAACGGATTTCCGTCAGGAACATCTACTGGACAACAAGTCATGACTTAAAACTAAAAAACCTATTACAATGAGACATCTGCTACCAATGGATTACCAACGAATTACTAACCAATAGCCAATTCATGACGGATTATCGACGTGGTCATTTTTATAAAAAAAGAAATAATAAAAGTTGTTTTGTTACGGCATTGTCCGTTAGAAATTTGTCGTTGGTGATAATGTTGTCTTCTTGTAGTGCATACAATGGTCAAATTCTTTTAAGACCCCATCAATGATTCAAGTTCATGTTACTTAAGATATAACAAAAATAATACAAGCATTTGGTGTTTAAAATGCTACATTTGATTCAATACTGATGACGGAAGAACAAAGATACTTTCTATTTACGAGTATCCATATTAGAAAATTAGTGAAATTAGTATGTGTTAGACGCGTTCAAAGTGTAATTACGTATTCTATATACACCTCCTGTAAACATTAATTAATAGTAAATATACTATACAATTACCATTACCAAGTTCATCTTGTTATGAGAGCCTGATTCTTCCTAACCCACCTTAATTGCCATCAAAATCATTTCGTAGCCCTCTTTCTTTCTATATAACAATGGCTCTAATTGTTGACTTCTCCGCAATGAAGAAAACCTTTCATAATTCACCTTAGCTTGAGGGGGAATATTAGAACAAGATTTATGTTGATAAATATGTTAATGATTGTAATAATATTAGCTGTATTATAGTTAGCAGCTTACCAAAAATAGTTTGTATATGTCTCTATATATAGGGCCTTATTGTACTTAACTATTCACAATACAATATATTGTTTCAAAACAAGTTTAAATGTATATAACGATACTGATACTCGTTTTAAAGATAAAAAACATTTTTGTGTTGTAACTTTTATTCAAAAATGTATTTTATATAAAAGTTACAAACTTTTAACAAAAGTAGGGGATCTTAAAATAAAGTCAACAAAAGTTGTCATGCTTAAAACACCATTCTAACAAGTTTTTGCTTCAATTGATCTCAATCATTGATTAAGAAGTTTAATGATTAAGATTGTCTTTTAAGACTTTTTAGATTAAAAACCCTTTTTATTTGAATCCTTAACTAATTACAATAACGGTACAAAATCATATATACTAATCATTTATAAACTTTTAAAAATTTTAATGTGATAATCTTGTTGACCAAGTTAATTCCATATTCGCTTCTTCATTCTTTTATAAAGCTTGTCTTAACAAATAAATTTTGAGAAATTGTCGATGGGTCCATGTTTTAAGCATGTAATCTAATATCTACCTAGCATGATCTTTTTGAAAGGCCAAAATACGTAGATTTTGATTTGACACGAAAACACGAGGAACAAAAAATAAGCAATTAACTCTAAGGGATTATTGAGCCCCAAAACATATAATCAACTGAAACAAATATGAAACATGAGCAAATGAGAACAATTGATGAAGATGATACCTGATCTGTGTAACGGAATGACATATGCTCAAAGAAGTATCTCAATTGTTGTTCATCGGCAGGTCATTCACAATCATCACTGACAGCCATTTTATATGGGTCATGCAGGCCATGTTCATCCAGGGAATCATGCAGCCCAAAGACCCAGCTCAAAAGAACCAAAACTTATGGACAACAGCACCCTCGAACATTCCAGCAGGCACCAGCTGGTTCGGAACATCAGCACTGTGACCTGAGTAGCAACTTTATATTGAATGTTGCAGCAATATGATAGAATCATAGCGCATATATATTCAGCAGCGGTAGAGTCGACAAAATGGACTGCAATACTGTCAACAACCGTTTTAATCCATTTTTATGTGGCAGCTGCAATAAGAACCCGATAACAGTTGTAAACCGGCTTCCTATACAGCTTTAACACAATGTCTTTTGACAGAATAACAACATATAAACAATCAGCACATAGAAAGAGATGAATCTCCAAAACAACATATAAACTTTTAGTCCCAATTGCATCCTATAACTTTACACAGAAATTGAAAAATCACATATTCACATTCCTCATGTTAACAATAGTTTTATATCAATTAATCTCTAAACTCACACATAAACACAGTAACAAAAAGAGATTAATCTTGCTCCTTCTGTTGGTTAATCTTGACGGGTCAACAGGTCTGATTTTACGGGTCAAGTCAAGTCATTAGGAGTGCTTTATTTTATTATATGTTTTTAATTATGCAGTAAATTTAGTTTGGTTAAGTTTTAGTGGGTCAAAGAATCATGGGATGAATGTAGGATTGTTAGGAGTAAGTGGGTGGTAACTCACCCCACGTATGGATGACTACTTCATGTTTGGAGTCTTTATATGATGTTTTGTTTGCAATTGATTAATTAGAATGTTCACCACTTTAGAAAAAGGCTCCTATATATTCCAGTAGTATCTTCTTTGTTTACGTAAACTTTGAAGCAACCAAAGAAACAACAAATTTCTTTCATATTTTTGGGTTTTGTACCAACAATTGGTATCAGAGCCCTAGGCTCCTACCGGGAGGTGATCGTAAGCATGTGAAGCGGCGATTCCATGTAATCAAACCACGAAGAAAAAAGCACGCAGCAAGAGTATCGATAGGTGAAAACCGATCGATTATTAGCAAGTTGAAGCAAGACATAGCAAGGTAAAGCAAGAGGCGCCAAGAGAGAGCAAGAAATCGAAAGAGTGGATAGCAAGATAGCAAGTATTTAGCAAGAAATGGCAGAAAACGCAGGAGTCGTAACGGTTCATGAGAAAGGAAACGTATCTCTTCAATGTCCCAAGTTGACCGAAACAAACTACATGTCATGGTCGATCCTTGTCGAGACGATACTTAAGGCATATGGTCTTTGGGAGGCGATAGATCCGGTCACCGGAGCAACCGTGGAGGAAAAGAAAAATCATACTACAAAAGCTATTATTTTTTCAACATTACCGGAAGATATTCTTTTGCAGGTTGCTAAACATAAGGATGCGAAAGATGTTTGGGAGTCAATTCGAGTTTGATATTTAGGAGCGGATCGAGTCCAAAAGGCAAGATTGCAAACTCTTAGGAGCGAGTTGGAAATGCTAAAGATGAAGGAGAACGAGACGATTAATGATTTTTCGGAAAAGATAGGCGGTATCGTGGCAAAGTTTAAAAGTCTTGGTTCAAACCTTGAAGAGGAGATCGTTGTGAGAAAGCTTCTTAATTCAGCCCCGAAGAAATACTTGCCAATCGTTGCTTCCATCGAGCAATACTCGGAGATTGAAAAAATGCCTTTTGAAGAAGCGGTGGGAAGACTCAAAGCATATGATGAAAGGTTAAAAAGTCATGATGAAAAAGAAGAAGATCGAGGGCAACTTTTGTTGACCAATTGTGAGCATGATAACAAGCAATATGGACAGGGAAGAGGACGCGGAAGAGGATTTGGTAGAGGGGAAAGAGGACGTGGAAGGGGCTCGGGTCGAGGAGATAAAAGCGGGTTTCGATGCTATGAATGTGGAGCATTTGGACACTTTGCATATGAGTGTACAAAATGGAAGGAGAAAGAGAAAGAAGCCAACTTGATTGAATTGGAGGAACCGGCTCTACTTTGATGAATGCACGAGTCAAGGTCAAGATTAAGGGGGTGAATGTTGGTTAATCTTGACGGGTCAACAGGTCTGATTTTACGGGTCAAGTCAAGTCATTAGGAGTGTTTTATTTTATTATATGTTTTTAATTATGCAGTAAATTTAGTTTGGTTAAGTTTTAGTGGGTCAAAGAATCATGGGATGAATGTAGGATTGTTAGGAGTAAGTGGGTGGTAACTCACCCCACGTATGCATGACTACTTCATGTTTGGAGTCTTTATATGATGTTTTGTTTGCAATTGATTAATTAGAATGTTCACCACTTTAGAAAAAGGCTACTATATATTCGAGTAGTATCTTCTTTGTTTACGTAAACTTTGAAGCAACCAAAAGAAACAACAAATTTCTTTCATATTTTTGGGTTTTGTACCAACACCTTCTTCATCGATTCGTTGACATTTTACACGAAAAACCAAGATTTATCACCCATAATAGCTCAACTTCATCATTTTCCTCTTTGACATTTCCACAAACACCTTGGCTACAACCACCACAGCACCCCATCCATTCAAAACACCTAAAGAATTTCTACCAAAATGAAAGATTCAGAATTTATTTTTGTAGTTTCTAGTGTGTTAATCAAATTGGACGTAAGAATGGCACCTTGAATGATCATCACCAATGAGATTAATCACACAATTAACAATGACTGGAGATTTATGAAGATAATGAATGTCGAGTGAATCAAATGAATAAAACCTGCAATTGGGCTTCTTGACTGGAGTCGACCATAGCCTACACCCCCTCGCTCGCCTACCGTAACTTAAATGTTGAATCTCACTTTTATTCATTTTACAGAACCCACCGCCACCATCGGCCACCATCGCCACTTTCAACACCAACCATCGGCCACCATCTGAAACATAGCAGTTTTTTTTTTTGTATATATAAAATACTTTCCAACAATTTATATAAAAAAACATTACAAGAAACATAAACGTTTTACAAACTTTTAATACAATATTTATTATACTAAATATTAAACGAGAGTAAGGTTCCTTCGTCAGTCCAGTCTCGTCCGTGAAGCTTTAACCATTTATTGGTGTTTTTCCTGAAAACATTTAAAATATATTTTTATTAGCTTTCGCTAAGTAAGTACACCTTTTTATTTTCAAAAACATATTTTTACTCATTGAAATTTAACATCCAAAATCTTTATTTACTAAATCCTCTTTACTTCTTTGGAATTCAACATCCGAATTCCTTATGGGTTTATTTTTAACGGAAAATTGGTAACAAACGGTCCCAACTTTAACCTATTGGTAACCATTGGTCCCAACTTTTACATTCGTTGGGGATAGTCCCAACTATTTATTTTGGTGTTGTCATCGGTCCCACTCTAACAGAATGTTAACTCCGTTAACTTTTTCTGACGTGGCAACCCAATTGAAGATCAAATCGATATCAATACCCAAATTAATGTTAGGGCTTTTAATTCCCATGTAAAAACGAGTGTGTACAAGTGTTTAATTACCTGTTTTGGTTGTGTTGATGATAAGAACAGACAAAAACAAGTCGCGACTGAGGTTGAGATCGAACAGTTAGCAATTGATGATGATAATCCAATTAAACTCGTGGATAACTTCTAAGGGTATCGGTGACCAAAAGCCCTATGGTAATTTGGGTTTATAACATTCGGGAGAGGGATTTTGATTAGATTGCAGGTCGAAAACAGCTGTCGACTTCGTTTCAACCCAATTGAAGATCAAATCGATATCAATACCCAAATTAATGTTAGGGCTTTTAATTCCCATGTAAAAACGAGTGTGTACAAGTGTTTAATTACCTGTTTTGGTTGTGTTGATGATAAGAACAGACAAAAACAAGTCGCGACTGAGGTTGAGATCGAACAGTGAGCAATTGATGATGATAATCCAATTAAACACTTGTACACACTCGTTTTTACATGGGAATTAAAAACCCTAACATTAATTTGGGTATTGATATCGATTTGATCTTCAATTGGGTTGCCACGTCAGAAAAAGTTAACGGAGTTAACATTCTGTTAGAGTGGGACCGATGACAACACCAAAATAAATAGTTGGGACTATCCCCAACGAATGTAAAAGTTGGGACCAATGGTTACCAATAGGTTAAAGTTGGGACCGTTTGTTACCAATTTTCCTATTTTTAACCCCTTGAGGATCATTAACTCATCTCTTTATGCATGTGGAGTTCAACACCCGAACTCCTTGGGATTTCAAAACCTGAAATCCTTACATATACTTAACTCCCCTTTCTATATATATGTGGAGTTCAACACCCGAACCCCTTGGGATTTCAACGCCCGAAATCCTTACATATATTAACTTCTCTTTAAACTATCAATACTCATACTTGGACTCGTAAACATATAAATATTTTCTTCATAATCATGTTTATCAAAATAAATAAACATATATCATATGTATTTAGACATGTTTCATCTCCACATAATACATACAAACTCATAATAAATAACACATATATCATGTAATTAAACGTATATCAAAATTTAGTTACGGGTCAGTGTACTTACTTTCTTGTATTAGTGACTTGAGTCCACCAATTACCAGTCGCACCCGCTAATAACCGCTACTTCTAATATACGGAATCACTACAACTAAACTTAGCCACCTTTCTTCCTAATTTGATGAGCTTCGTAACTTATATATGTATACATTTATGGTTCATTAATGTCACCATACACATGTCAACACATGTCAACCCATTTGATTTTTTTGTTAGTATGACACTATGACTCATCAAAACATATGTAGATATGGCACTGAGGATCATGCCTATCCATTACATTTTAATTGTATATCCAATATATTTATTATATATATACACATAATATATTATAAGTTCACGCATACAACAATATTTATTTTATTTATTTATTATTATTATTGTTTTAACACACTTGCACCATGTTTTATTATTATTTATTAATGTAATAATAGTTTGGCTCAAAACTAACTCGTTTAACAATATTCAAAATGTATATTTTAAATATTTTATTTTTATTCACAAAACGGGATGTTACAACTCTCCCTCAATTATTTAGGTTTCGTCCTCGAAACCTATTTATACCTTGAATAATTCAGGGTAATACTTTGTCATTTCATCTTCAGCTTCCCATATGATGTCAGAACCACGCCGGTGTTTCCACTGTACTTTCACTTGATTTATTTCTTTATTTCGTAGTTGCTTAACCTTACGATCAAGAATCGCCACTGGCTTTTCTATGTAGTTAAGTTTTTCATCAACTTCTATTTCATTTAACGGCACATACGTCGTTTCATCAGCTAAGTATTTTCGTAAATATGACACATGAAATGTGTTATGGATTCCATTTAATTCGTCAGGTAATTCCAAACGATACGCCACCTGCCCCACACGAGCAATAATTTTGAACGGACCAATAAACCGCGGACTTAACTTGCCACGTTTACGAAAACGAATCACACCTTTCCATGGAGAGACCTTCAACATAACATAGTCTCCCACCTGAAATTCAATCGAGCGTCTTCGTTTATCAGTATACGACTTTTGTCGATCTTGAGCTGCTTTTAAATGCGCTCTGATTTGATCAATCTTTTCATTTGTCACCTCCACTACTTCTTTATTAGCAAGTTCTCTTTGGCCAACTTCTCCCCAACATACAGGAGTGCGACATTTTCTGCCATACAAAATTTCAAACGGGGGCATTCCAATGCTCGAATGATAACTATTATTATAAGAGTACTCTGCTAAAGGCAAATATTTATCCTAACTACCACCAAAATCAATAATACATGCACGTAGCATATCTTCGAGAGTTTGAATCGTCCTTTCGCTTTGCCCATCGGTTTGTGGGTGATATGCCGTACTGATTAATAATTTGGTGCCCATTCCTTCTTGAAATTTCCTCCAGAATCTTGAGGTAAAACGTGTGTCTCTGTCAGATACAATAGACAATGGCACACTATGCCTTGACACTACCTCGTTAACATATACTTCTGCCATTCGTTCAGACGAATAGTTTTCATGAATGGGTATAAAGTGAGCACTTTTTGTCAGACGGTCGACAATTACCAATATCGTGTCATATCCTTTTGCAGTTTTTGGAAGTTTCGTTACCAGATCCATCGTAATATGCTCCCACTTCCATAATGGAATTTCTAGTGGTTACATCTCCCCGTATGGTTTCTGGTGTTCAGCTTTGACTTGTAAGCAAGTCAAGCATTTTTCCACATATTTAGCAATATCTCTTTTCATTCCTGGCCACCAGTACTCTTTCTTCAAATCATTATACATCTTGGTCGTGCCTGGATGAATTGAATATTTTGATTTATGTGCCTCATCAAGAATCATTGTTTTGACCTTACAAGTCCAAGGAATCCAAATTCGTCCAAAACGAACTTTAATTCCTTTATCATTCTCCTCAAACAGATGGACTTGACTAATGATCCTTTCATGCTTTAAATTTTCTTCTTTTAGTGCCTCCAGCTGTGCAACTCTAATTTGATCAAACAAGTCGGAATTCACAATCAGTTTATATGACTTTACTTTAATTGGAGCGTAACTCTCCTTCTGGCTTAAAGCATCAGCTACAACATTAGCTTTACCCGGATGATAAAGTATTTCACAGTCATAATCCTTGACCAGTTCTAACCACCGTCGTTGTCTCATATTTAATTCCTTTTGGTCAAAGAAATATTTCAGACTTTTATGATCAGTATAGATAGTGCACTTCGTTCCATACAAGTAATGCCTCCAGATCTTTAACGCAAATAGACCGCTGCCAATTCAAGATCATGGGTTGGGTAATTTGCTTCATGTGACTTCAATTTCCGTGAAGCATAAGCTATTACCTTTCCTCTTTGCATAAGCACACAACCCAATCCAACACGTGAGGCATCAGAATAAACTACGAAATCTTCAGTTCCTTCTGGTAGTGCCAGAACAGGAGCTTTAGTTAACTTTTCTTTCAAAAGTTGGAACGCCTTTTCTTGTTCTGGATTCCATTCATATTTGGAATTTTTCCGAGTTAGCTTTGTCAACGTGAAAGCTATCTTCGAGAAATCCTGAATAAAACGCCGATAATAACCGGCTAAGCCCAGAAAACTTCTGACTTCAGTTGGGGTCTTAGGAGGTAACCATTTCATAATAGTCTCTATTTGGAGGGATCCACCAAAATACCTTCCACATTAACCACATGACCTAAGAATTAGACTTCTCGAAGCCAGAATGCACATTTAGAAAATTTTGCATATAACTTTTCTTTTCATAGCATATTGAGAACCTCACAAAGATGCTGAGCATGATCTTCTTCAGTTCGTGAATAAATAAGAATATCATAGATAAAAACGATGACGGAACGATCAAGCATAGGTTTACATACTCGATTCATAAGGTCCACGAAAACCGCTGGAGCATTTGTTAAACCAAATGGCATCACAACGAATTCATAGTGCCCATAACGAGTACGAAAAGCTGTCTTAGGTACATCTTCTTCTTGTACCTTAACTTGATGATAACCTGACCTTAAATCGATCTTTGAGAACCAGCTAGCGCCTTGTAGTTGGTCAAAAAGATCATCAATTCTAGGCAAAGGGTACCTATTCTTGATGGTCAGCTTATTCAATCCACCACATCCGCATGCTACCGTCCTTCTTTTTAACAAACAATATAGGCGCGCCCCAAGGTGAAACACTTGGGCGAATAAAACCCTTATCCAACAAATCTTGAAGTTGAGACATCAATTCCTTCATCTTGTTGGGTGCTAGTCGATATGGCGATTTAGCAACAGGTTTAGCTCCAGGAACTAAATTGATTTTGAATTCGATTTCCCTTGTTGTTGGAATACCTGAAAGCTCATCAGGAAAAACGTCCAGGAATTCTTTAACTACAGGGACTTCATCAAGTTTCCTTTCTTTTGTTTCTTTATCAGCCACGTAGGCTAGAAACGCTTGATGTCCATGTCGTATGTAACTGTTGGCTTTCGCCATTGAACATACAATTATGTTGCTTTTTCTTTCTCCATAAATCCAGATTTGTTCTCCCATTGGCGACATAAATTGAACAATCTTTCGATTGCAGAGTATCGACGCGTGATGCTAGGACAACCAATCCATCCCAATAATCACATCAAATTCCCTTAACTCTATCGGAATTAAGTCGATATCGTATTCCTCTCCTTGAATATTTACTTTACAGTTTCGACATATTTCGGATACGACGAAACTTTTATCACTAGCAATGTCAACTTCTAACACATTTACTAGCTTACTTTTAACAAAAGAACTATGGCAGACAAACTTTATACATACAAAGGATCTACTAGCTCAAGAATCAAATAAAACATGTGCAGGAAGGAAGTTGACTAGAAAGGTACCTGTGACGACATCAGGTTCAACCTTTGCTTCTTCAGCAGTAATTTGAAAAGCCCTACCTCGTGGTTTTGGAGCTTCAAGCCGTTTCACATTCTCTACAACCCTCGATCCTTCTGCAGCCTTGATAAGCCTTGTTTTAAGCTCTGGACAATCATTCCTCATGTGACCCGGCTTATAGCAGTTATAACATAAGTTTACAGGACTGGTACACTGTAGGGCGGTATGCCCTGGTTTCCCACATTTATAACAAATTGGGTTTTATGACGACATTCTCCAAGATGTCTCTTTCCACAGAACTGACAATTACCAACCTCCTTGATTGAGCCTGAACTCCTTATAGGCTTTATAAATGTTACTTTCTTTGTAGGTATTGTAGGAACTATAACATCAGCCTTTCTTTTCCCGTCTCTTTCTTTCTGCCTCTTCAATTCCATCTCTCCTTCACGAGCCCAATTAAGAAGCTCCTCAAGACTTTCACATTTTGATGGGGAAATAAATTCTCTGATTTTTGTCTTAAGAATAAGATGGAATCGAGTCATCCACATTTCTTCAGAAGTGAAAAGCGAAGGACAAAACTTCGCTTTATCATAGAAAATTCCAATATTTCATCCACCGTCTCGTTGCCTTGACGCATATGAAGAATTTCTTTAGTGATACGATCAATTGCAACACGAGGACTGAAATGTTTTAGGAAGATTGGTTTGAATTCTTCCCAAGACATACTTCTGATTCTTCTCTCCCCTTCTACTTCTTCACCATATCCCACCAGTCTTTAGCTCTTTCACAGAACTGGTTCGTTGCGAACATCACTTCATCACACGGGTCGCAATGACACGTATCAAAATAGTTTCCATGGCTGTTATCCACCTTTGGCTAACCAAAGGGTCAATTTCACCTTTAAACTGTAACGGTTTACATGCCATGAAATCTGTATACGTGCAGTGATGTTTTTCGACTTCAGCTATTGGCACCGCTCCCATATTATTCGTAGGTTTTTCTACGACCACTTCATTCTTTTTTAACTTTTCTTCTAGCATAATTCTAATAGAATTTTGCATTTCAGGTAAAAGATAAGGGATATTGGCTTCAAATGCCTTTCCTACTTCAATGGCAATCTGTCTACGAATTTCTTCTAGTACAAACGTTGTATTATTATTAAGACGAGATGAATACACTGATCTTTCTGAAGCATTATCTACATGCTTTTCAGTGTTACGACTTCCCTCGCCTTGTGTAGCATTCTCCCCTCTTTCATCCGCCATATTTTTCTAAACAATTTATTTATTTCACGTTATATTTATTCTAATGATTTCTATACTGCAAGCACTTATATAAGGCCTTAATGCTCCATACTTTATTGTCAAGACAAACAATATATCTAAGGCCAAAAATTACTATATATGCATTTATAACGTACTACACTACACATCATTTTATACATATATACTCCCCATCCCCACACTTACTCTTTGACGTTTTTAATACAATATGATCTTTGGAAATTCATAATGATATGATATTTACCCTCATACTGGCCAGGTATGAAAACAATATACTATACTCATCATAATTTTCCAACTACCATATGATATCTCAAACATATAATTTCAGTGTATACATATTTCTCATATGTTTTCATAAAGTACCATACAAACATCCCATTTATCTGCTTCCCTAGACCATTTCTGGACTGAACCCTCTCGTTTAAATATCAGTAGCACTTATGGTTCGAGTCTAAGTATTTCTTTTATATACTTAAATCTCTCGAACCGTGCTCTGATACCAACTTGAAACATAGCAGTTTTTTTATATATATAAAATACTTTCAACAATTTATATCAGAGTTTTGGTCCCAGTTCACAACAAATTTGTCACTCGTGATGACATATCATTTCATAATAGATATTGCAGGATCGTGTGTTGGTCACTCAACAGATGATTTTTCTCTCAAACTCACCTTGAATAACACTCAGCAAGAGTCTATGAAAAGTTGATCACAATATAACAAGTAACAAGCAGTAAATAAACACAGAATGTAAATTTTCAAGGTACTTTTATATATTGCTTCTCAACTCAAAGGATTACAAGACTCTTGGACTCAAATCACTTATCTAATGAGTTACATGGAGAAGATATATATAATACTACCTACAGCCGGATATACTTTAATACCAGCTGGAAACCTCTAACCTAACATCCATACTACAAGACTCTAGGTGAGGTCTTTCAGATATTTTGCATGAGAGTTGGTAGTCAGGACATGTTCCTGACTTACCTTTTGTCACCAACTAAAGTTGGTAACATGTACTATCATAAAAGGTGAACAGTAGAATAAAGTATGGTCAACAACATGGCTCTTTAGGAAGATGCCATGCTGTATCAGAGATCTGCAGCGGACTGTCAGGGACCATACTTATATCTACTGGACATAGCAATGTCTTCCGAAGGATAAAATGCTTCGGAAGAATAACTTCTTCCGAAGCCACTTATACTTCGGAAGACTACTTCTTTCGAGGCTTGGAGTCTTCTTTGTCTTCGGAAGCAGACTTTGTATTCAGCTCTTTCTTCAGACTTTATCTTTGGAAGCAGACTTTCTCTTCAGCTCTTTCTTCAGACTTTGTCTTCGGAAGCAGACTTTGTCTTCAGCTCTTTCTTTAGACTTTGTCTTCGGAAGCTCAGACTTTATCTTCAGCTCTTTCATCAGACTTTGTCATCGGAAGCTCAGACTTTGTCTTCAGCTTTTATCAGACTTTGTCTTCGGAAGATAGTCTTCAGCTGTTGGCTTCAGCTGTTTTCTTCAGCTGTTGACTTCACTGTTGCCTTCAGCTGTTGCCTTCAGCTGTTGACTTCAGCTGTTGCCTTCAGCTGTTGACTTCAGCTGTTGCCTTTAGCTGTTGACTTTAGCTGTTACCTTCAGCTGTTATCTTCAGACTCTTGGAAGATCTCATGCTTAGCTTCGGAAGCCCTTGAATGTAGTATCAAAATGACTATGTGAAGTGGTTTGGTTGCACCAGCCTCATCATGACCCAACAAACTCCCCCTAGGCTGATGCTACCAAAACTTCACTTCCCTCTTCTTCTCAAAACTCTCAGTACCATGGAAAGTAAGTGTTTATCAATTTCTTCATTCTTTCCTGATGTGGTGCTGAGAAGTTTGTACAAATCCTTGGTAGACAAAACCTCTACTCTGTCACTTGGATTATGTGTACCCTTTGTTGTGGCCCTCTGAAAAGAGTTAGTTGATGGGAACTATAGTCATATTCCCATCTAACTATTAGTTCCAATTCCGGACCTTCCACCATCTGTAGAAAGGCTGGGCCTTGGTGGTAGGTCTTTCCTTGTCTTCCGGTCTTTTCAACTTCAACTCTTCTTCAATCTTGGCTTTAGCTTTTAGTTCAGCCAAGTGGAGACTGTTGATATAGTTTCTGATGTGAGCAGCAGTCTCAGAGTTGGAAGGATTGGAGAATGGCTTCTCTGCAAGCTCAGCAATGTCAAATCTGCTGAGATGCAATAGAGAAGTGGCATTGAGCCGGTTGGTTTCACCATTCTCCCGTTCCACAACAAAGTTGTGAGAAGGTTCATCGAACCTCCACTGGACTATAGCTTTCCTAGGTCCAGGAGATTGACTAGAAATCCTATCCTCTTTCCTTGTGTCCAGTAGAGTCACCAGTCTCCTTCTTACTCTCTTCTCTTCAGTATTGAGGGTATCAGAGTTGAGACCAAGAAGTTGTGCAGCCTGGCCCAAAGTATTTCTAGGCAATTCAAGAAATTGACCTAGAATGAGTGAGCTTGAAAGTTATCAACATAGGTGATGTTGATAAGGTCTCCCTCAGGAGATGCTGCTCTAGTGGTGCAGTTGATGAGCCTTGTCTTGAACTCCTTTATCTCCTCAAAGGAGAGATGTTAGGAGGCTGAGGGGATGATCTTGGTTTCTGTTAGGTAGGTTTAGGTTTAGTGGTTCTGGGTTGTGTTTTGGGTTTTAGGATGGGAAGTTTAGGGGTTGAGGTGATGTGGTAGGTTTGGGTAGAGTTGTGGGTTTAGGGGTGAAGGTTTCATCAGTGGGTTCGGTTTTGATGGGAAATGGGATTGGTTCTTCTTGTGTGGGTTGTGGTTTAGTGGTGGCTATGGTTGAGTGGCTGGGGTGAAGACCATTCCCTGTCCCCTGCTGTACATCTCCTTCCTTTTCCCCATATGGATGTCAGCTTTATTTCACTGACTATCCGCTAGAGTGTCCTTTCGGACATAGGTCCCACATGCCTACCAGAGAAGCCATGAGCCCGGAGATAGTCTTTCATCCAGGCTTTGTCATTAGACTTCTTGGTGGCAGTGGACCCCCTTTTCTTCCTCCCACCGCTTCCTCTCCTTCAACTTCTCCCTGGCAGCTTTCTTCCTTCCTTCTCCATTTGATCCTGCTCTTTGTTGTGGAGCAGCAGGATCAGTCATCATCAAGTGGAGACAGTTCCGGAAGACTAAATCCTCTTGAGAGTAGGAATTAATCCTAGCCTCTCTCAGCTGCAGGGCTGCTTCCCTTTGTTCTTTTTCTTCCTTCTTCAAGGCCAACCTGGCTTCTTCTTCTTGCCTTAGCCTGGTTGACCTCTCTAAAGTCACCAACTCCTCTAGTGGTAGCAGGAGTACTTCCTTATTGGCAGCTCTTAAGCTGATAAGCTGGTCAATGAGTGCTGTCCTTCTCTTAGTGTTGATTTCCTCCTGATTAGCTACAGCTGCCTTAGAGCTAGCAGCTAGCAGCTTCTCAGCAGGAAACCTACCTTTCTTCTTGAGCTTTTCAATCCTTTCCTCTTCCTGAACCTCTTCCGCAGTCAATTTCCTTTTGCCTTTGTCTTTGGCAGAGCTTGATTGTGGTGGTTCTTGGATAGAGGGTTCAGAGTGAGAGAGAGGTGCAGCTGGTGTGGGGATGGAGGTATATCAGAAATGTCCTCCCTGCTCACCTCAGATGCTATTTCAGCAATAACATCTGTGATGATCAGTTCCTCGGACATTTGGAACAAACCTTCCGCAGCTTCCATCTCAACTTCGGAAGACTTATCTTGTTCTTCCGAGGCTTCAATGTAGGCTTCGGAAGTTTCAGCCTGAGCTTCGGAAGAAGAGGCTGCTGCAAGTTCGTCCCATCTGTTTTAGTTGCTGGGCCATCAGTCCCCATTTCCCCTTCAAAGTTAATCTCAGGTTCCATGTGGACCTTAGGTTGACCAACTTCTTCCACAGTGGTAGAAGGTGCAGTCAGTCTTTGAAGCTCCTCAGCCCCAAAATAATAAAAGTGTGGTGTCAGGGCTGGGCTGTTCTAAGGAGGATCTCAATACAAACTTTGTGAAAAGTCTGTAGAGATCATGAAGCATCTTTGAGTCAATCTCTAGAAATGATTGAGAGACTCAGGTAGTGTGATAAGTTGGGAAGTAAAGGACTAGGTCTGTGGTTCCTCAAATGTTTGTCTCTGAACTTTCTCCCCCTTTTGGTAGCATCATCTTGAGAGCTAGATGAGCTAGAGGAAGAAGTCAATGAGACTTGAATAGGTACATGCCTAACAGACCTCTCGTCTGTTTCTCAGCTAGTTTAGCCTTGAGATTGTTAATCTCAAGTTGCTGAGTGGCAGTCCTTGATTCTATGATCCTCACCTGTGATTCCAGGTTGGAGACCTTAGAAAGCAAGTACTGAAGTGTGAGTTGCATACTTCCCTCATCTTCAAGAGAAGAATCACGGGGAGATGAGATAACATACCTAGTATGCTCAGTCTCACCACCAGATGTGGCTTCTTGGCACCCTGGATTCCTTTGCTCAAAGTCATCACTTTCAGAGATGTCAATGGGCAAAGTTGCCATAGACTCAGTCCTAATGATGTTACCACTGTCCTGAGAGCTTAATGAGAGACTCTGAGTAGTGTTGATTTCTCCTGATTAGCTACAGCTGCCTTAGAGCTAGCAGCTAGCAGCTTCTCAGCAGGAAACCTACCTTTCTCTTGAGCTTTTCAATCCTTTCCTCTTCCTGAACCTCTTCCGCAGTCAATTTCCTTTTGCCTTTGTCTTTGGCAGAGCTTGATTGTGGTGGTTCTTGGATTGAGGGTTCAGAGTGAGAGAGAGGTGCAGCTGGTGTTGGGGATGGAGGTATATCAGAAATGTCCTCCCTGCTCACCTCAGATGCTATTTCAGCAATAACATCTGTGATGGTCAGTTCCTCGGACATTGGAACAAACCTTCGCAGCTTCCATCTCAACTTCGGAAGACTTATCTTGTTCTTCCGAGGCTTCAATGTAGGCTCGGAAGTTTCAGCCTGAGCTTCGGAAGAAGAAGAGGCTGCTGCAAGTTCTGTCCCATCTGTTTTAGTTGCTGGGCCATCAGTCCCCATTTCCCCTTCAAAGTTAATCTCAGGTTCCATGTGGACCTTAGGTTTACCAACTTCTTCCACAGTGGTAGAAGGTGCAGTAGTCTTTGAAGCTCCTCAGCCCCAAAATAAATAAGTGTGGTGTCGGGCTGGGCTGTTCTAAGGAGGATCTCAATACAACTTTGTGAAAAGTCTGTAGAGATCATGAAGCATCTTTGAGTCAATCTAGAAATGATTGAGATGACTCAGGTAGTGTGATAAGTGGAGTAAAGGACTAGGTCGGTGGTTCTCAAATGTTGTCTCTGAACTTCTCCCCCTTTTTGGTAGCATCATCTTGAGAGCTAGATGAGCTAGAGGAAGAAGTCAATAAGACTTGAATAGGTACATGCCTAACAGAACCTCTCCGTCGTTTCTCAGCTAGTTTAGCCTTGAGATTGTTAATCTCAAGTTGCTGAGTGGCAGTCCTTGATTCTATGATCTCACTTGTGATTCCAGGTTGGAGACCTTAGAAAGCAAGTACTGAAGTGTGAGTTGCATACTTCCCTCATCTTCAAGAGAAGAATCACGGGGAGATGAGAACATACCTAGTATGCTCAGTCTCACCACAAGATGTGGCTTCTTGGCACCCTGGATTCCTTTGCTCAAAGTCATCACTTTCAGAGATGTCAATGGGCAAAGTTGTCATAGACTCAGTCCTAATGATGTTACCACTGTCCTGAGAGCTTAATGAGAGACTCTGAGTAGTGTCAGCTGAGCCTACATGAGTCCCCTCCACATCAGTGGGACTCACCTCAGTAGCGGTGCTGATGGGGGCTAGAGACAAGGGATCTCTCTTGGCTCTGTTGATCTTTCAGAGGGTATTGTAGATCAACTTCATGGCCATGGAGAGATGTAATCTCTTCATCAGTGCAGAGTAAAAGGTCAGTGAAAGATAAGGACGTTACCTACTGACCCGGGACCTAGATCAATGTCTATAGGCATTGAGCCTGTGGTGGGGCTGTCCCTTGAAGGCTGCACAGGAGTGTAAGACTCACCCTGTTGGCTTAAGGCTTGGGGTTCGGGCTCTTGGGTTTGAGACTGAGGAGGCTCAAAACCTATATGAGGTCAAATATGAAGGATGGGACCTCGGACTGAGTGGGAGCCCATGATTCCACTCTAGCCCTTTTGGTTTGAACTGGAGGAGCTTGTTCAATCAGAGTAGATTGAACAAGGGTTCGTTTGTGGCGTCTCTGGTAAGTGATTCTGATGGGTAGAGAAGGTGTGGGTACATTTGTGGTGGAGGTTGCTGGTGTGGGTTCATCACCTGTGGGGATAACAGGGATGTCACCAGGAGCTATGCGCTCAGTCATCTCTGGAGGTAATGGAGTGTACCTTCCAGTGAAGTTGATGGACATCTTCTTCAATGTTTTGAAGATTGTAGGTCTCACTTGCGGAACAGTAAGAGCAGCTGCACGACAAGCTTGCTCGGTTCCAGCACACAGTTGATTATGTGTTGAATGAATCTGGATACATGAAGAATGTATCCCTTCTTAGATTGCCGATTAGGTTGGTCAACACAAATCGTGAGTAGTTGAAGCGTAGACCTTTCACCAACCCATGAACTAGGCATCCCAGTTCATATGGGATTTGATCCCATCCCCCTGACTTGTTGGATAAGCAGTGCAGGACAATATGCAGCAGGAACTTCCATTGGTAAGAGAAGTTAAACTTGTAGACGGTTGACTTGCTCACATCCCCACCATATCCCATTAGGATGTAGGTGTTATTCAAGTCTTATTTGGGGAACTCAGTAGGAGCCCTATCATCATGAAGCTTGAGATGCTCCCTGATGAGTTGTTCAGTGATGACCAACTCTAGCCACAAATGAGGGTTCTCAGGACGCGAACCCCATTCAGAACTTCAGTTTGACCGTTACTCCAGAATTCAGACATGTGGTTGGAGTATATGGTGGGGTTAACAGTTAGCGCCGTGAGGTAGGTGGATTCAGCAAGAAAGGTGATGATTTGGGTAAAGTCAGCATCTCTTGACGAATCAAGCAATGCGACTTGGTTGTGCTGAGGATTTAGCGCCATTGCAGAGAAGGTAAGCTTGAATTTGGGTGAAATTGCAGGTTTGACAGTGAAGGGAATAGTTAGGGTAGTAAATTGGTAAAAGAAGATGAAATTGATCAGTCTGGATTATTTAAAGGGGATGAATTGTGGTAGTGGCGGTAATAGGGTAACTGTTTTGGGGTTACTGTGGGTGGTATGGTGGTTTACGGCGGAGAAATGATAGTGGCGGTAAGGGATAATTTTAAATAATCTGACCATCATGAGCAAAATCTTTACCTTTTACAGAGTGGGCCCAAAAGATATCCTTTACATAGTAAAATCTTTACTTCTGAATGTAAAACATTCCTAAGGTAATTGTCTTCCGAAGGCAATTTCTCTTCCGAAGCAAGCATTGCTTCCGAAGGTAAAATTGTCTTTCCGAATGAGGTTATATAAGCTTCGGAAGTAGATCTGATGTAAAATCAATCGCTTCTTCCGAGACCAAAAACTCTCCGAGAAAAAATTTCCATTGAGGAATTTGGCTTCGGAAGATATTCAAGATATCTTCCGAGAGTTAATTCCTCTTCGGAAGGAATTTACACTTGGAATAATTTAAAGATCTTTTGTAACAGGGCTTAAATTGTATTGACACAAGACATTACACATTTAAAAGCTTTTCAACAGAGGTAGTTATCAGTGTTTATCATCCCAAAGCTGATATGAGATACTTAAATCTTTGTTCATCAAATGCCTTTGTGAACAAATCAGCATATTGTTCATTTGAGTCAACTTTGATTAACTTTATCAGATGTTTCTCATGAATATCTCTAATGAAATGATACCTGATATCAATGTGCTTTGTCTTGGAGTGCTTCACCGGATTCTCAGTAATGGAGATAGCACTATTGTTGTCAATATGGATAGGAGTAGTCATGAAGTTGAATCCATAGTCTAACATCTGATTTTGAATCCATAGCAGTTGAGCATAGCAGCTAGCAGCAGCAATGTATTCAACTTCAGCAGTTGATGTAGACCACAGGATTGTTTCTTGCATTGCCATGAGATAATCCTTCCACCAAGAAATTGACATCCTCCTGATGTTGATTTCTTGTCAATGTTGCAGCCACCATAGTCACTGTCAGAGTATCCATAGAGATTGAAATCACTATTTCTTGGATACCAGAGACCTAGTTTAGGTGCTCCTTTGAGGTATCTGAGGATTCTCTTAACAGCAGCTAGGTGAGACACCTTGGGAGCAGCCTGATATCTTACACAAATGCATGTGGCAAACATGATATCTGGTCTACTAGTAGTAACATACATCAGAGAACCAATGATTGCTCTATACTGATGTTGATCAGTATCCTCCCCCTCAAGGTCAGGGCAAAGATTATGGTTTCTGGGTATGGGTGTCTTGGCTGGTTTACAGTTCTTCATTTCAAATCTATCTAAGATGTCTGAGACATACTTAGATTGACTTACGAAGAACCCTTCCTTCATCTGTTTCACCTGAATTCCAAGGAAAATGTCCATTTTTCCTATGGAACTCATCTCAAATTTCTGCTTCATAATGCTCTCAAAGTCTTTACACATTTGGTCATTTGAAGAACCAAATATGATGTCATCAGCATAGACTTATACAAGCAAAATGTCTTCTCCAGACTTCCTAATGAAGAGAGTCTTGTTAATAGTACCTCTAGTGTATCCATTCTTCAGGAGAAACTGAGACAAGGTCTCATACCACAGCCTAGGTGCTTGGTGCAGCCCTATAGAGCTTTATCCAGTTTGCACACATAGTTGGGGTGCTGTGGGTCTTCAAATCCTGGAGGTTGACATACATAGATTTCCCTATCTATATCCCCATATAGAAATGCACACTTGACATCAAGTTGGTAGACTGTGAAGTTCTTGGACGCAGCATAAGCAAGGAAGATCCTAACTGCCTCAAGTCTTGCAACAGGTGCAAAGACATCAGTATATATCGATTCCTTCCTCCTGGGTGTACCCTTGAACTACTAGTCTTGCCTGTTCTTGATAATCAAGCCTCTATCATCTTTCTTGTTTCTGAACACCCATTTAGTGTCTATGGGTACTTGACCAGTTGGTAGTGGGCATAGATTCCAGACCTTTTGTCTTGTGAATTAAAGCAGCTCCTCCTGCATCGATTCAACCCAACTACTATCTTTTAAGGCATCTTCCACCTTCTTGGGTTCCATCTGAGATGATGAGTTACCCTCTTGTTCTCACACCCTCAGAGACATTCCCTATGATGTTCTCAGGTGGATGAGTGTTGTGAATCCTAAGGCGAGGAATCACTTCCAGTTGCAGAGATAAGTCTAGGTTGGACATATTCTGATCAGGAACTGGATTACTCTGTCCAGCTGCTGTTTCAAAGTCATTCAATGAGTACTGATTGAATGATTGAGAAACATCATCAATGGTTGGTTATGAAGTAGTATTAACAGTTGCATGTTCCTTCAGAATACTACTTCCCTTAACCTGGTGTGTAATGGATCACCTGAAGAGCTTTGGGGTTCATCAGGTGATTCACTTGTTGAAGCTTCACTATTCCTGGAGATAGTTACACTATCAGATCTGTGAATGGTTGAAGCTTGTTGCCTTTCAGCTCTTGGAGAATTTGGAAGAGGTCTGGAAAGCTCAAATAGTTGATCTGCATCAACATCAGCATCACCTTGAGCACCTGTTCCAGCTGAAACATTCTCACAAGATTGTTTAGAATAGTTTGGAAACAATTCTAAATCAAAGATATAATCAGGTCCATTCCCCTTAACACAAGGAGTGTGCTCATTAACAACTATATTGGATGACTCCTCAAATTGTTGATTCTTGATGTTGTATACTCTATAAGCTTTGGAGCTAGAAGAGTATCCAACAAAGATAGCATCATCCAACTTCTCAGCAAACTTTGCTAAGTTGTCCTTTGTGTTAAGTATGGTACACCTGTAGCCAAAGGACCTTAGAAAGCCAATGAACGGTGGCCTCTTCTTCCATAACTCATAAGGGGTTTTTTCCATGGGGCTTAACTACAAGAACCCTGTTCTGCACATAGCATGCAGTGCTGACTGCCTCTGCCCAGAATGTTAGAGGTAGCTTTGAATCAGCTAACATGGTCCGAGCAGCCTCAATAAGTGTCCTATTCCTCCTCTCAGCAACAACCGTTTTGTTGAGGAGTTCTGGGAGCACTATATTATCTGGCAATCCCTTTTGAGTCACAGAATGAGTCAAGAACAAAGTTCTTAAACTTAGTCCCTTGATCACTTCTAATAATCTTACCTTGTGATCAATTTGATTTTCTATTTTAAGAATAAAAGATTTTAACGTTTCAGCAGTTCATCATCTTTACTTCTTAAAAAGAATACCTATGTAAATCTTGTAAAATCATCAACAATCACAAGGCAGTATGATTTCCTTCCAATGCTCATTATACTTATGGGTCCAAAGAGATCCATGTGCAATAAGTGCAATGGAGTAGTGATAGGGTTAACACATTTGGATTTATGAGATGATCTGTGTTGTTTTCCTTTCAGCATGCAACACAGTTATCTTTGCAAAAAATTCCTTTTAGGCAAACCATGTACCAAGTTATTTTAGCCAATTATTCATTGTTTAAAATTCACATGACACATGCGTTTATGCCATAGTGTTGACTCATCACTATCAGCTTTGGAAAGAAAGCATGATACTTCCCCATAGGAGAAGCATTGTTCATATTCAGCTTGTACATATCCCCTTTCCTGGGAGATCTAAGAAGCACCAATTCCGGAGGAATTATCATCTCTGGTTTGAGGATAATGCACTCATGTTCTGTGAAAAGCATCTGATGCTTCTGGTCACAGAATTGAGAAACACTTAACAGATTATGTTCAAGCTGTTTGACAAAGTGAACTTTATCAATGTTTATTCTGCCATTGGATATACTTCCTCTGCCAGAAATATATCCTCCAACCTCACCTCCAAATTGGACAGGCCCTCCATCAAAGTTCTGGAATTGTTGAAGGAGAGATCTGTTCCCAGTCATGTGCCTGGAGCATCCACTATCTACAATCCAGACATTGTTGTTCTTGTCAAATGGATGTCCCTGCATATAAGATGAGATGGTTAGTTTTGTTTGGAAGCCCAAGCCATGCTGGTCTTGGGCTCTTCCAAAGATAGTGACATAATGAACCAAAAGCTATGCATTGGAATAAAGGTCGTTGAAGAAGAGGTTTGGGCTGCAGCATCTTCCTTGATCTTCCAATCCATCCCTTGGTTGATCTTTGAGGATGAGCTTGTTGAAGCTTTTGCAGCATGGTCTTCTTCCGAAGCTTCTTTCTTTTCGGAAGAAGCCTTCACCACCTTTTCTTCGAAGTAGTCTTCTTCTGAGATGGTTTCAAGGGAGCCTTCTTGTTCTTCCAAACCTTAGAAGCTTTGGCTTCCGAAGCCATTTTCCCTTCGGAAGAAGTACTTTCTTCCGAAAGCAACTTGGCTTCCGAGACCAACTTTCCCTTCTTCATTATTGGACCGATTGAAATGGTCCAACTGAGAAACCTTCCCTGAATCCTTCTTTTCTAACATATTTGCATAATGTGTGCTTGCTGGATTGTAGTAACAATCTTTAGCCATGTGGTTATGCAGACCACACATTATGCATGCAATGTTAGTTTTCTGGAAACTTGTAGGTTGTTGTTTCTTGGATTTCTTCTCTTCATCAGCAACTTTCCTTTTCAACTTCTGATCCTTTGGTAGGACAGGAGTGCTGGTACTACACTCCTAACCTGAATCAGAAGTACCTACCACTTGGAATCCGGCAGAAATAAAGACACCCTTTTGCTTTGGGTCAATCTTAAGCTTGAACTCTGCAACCTTCTTGGCAGTCCTTCTAGCAGCTTTATCTCTGCTTCTTCTTGCCTTGGTGGTTAGGATTGGTCTTCACAGGTGGAGATGAGTGTATCCTCCTGTTTCTCCCCTATGGTGGCCACTATTTTTGCCTCCACCTCTAGTTCCAACGGAGAAGGGTCAGCAGTTGGAACCTCTTGCTCTTCAGTACCACATCTAGGTAGTCTAATAGATTCATAAGAGTGTGGTGGAGCTATTTCATTGGTTCCCAACCCTTCTTTGTTTTGATAAAACATTTTGGAATAAGTGGATGATGCAAGAATAGTTTGGAAGTTTTCTCAGCAATAGCTTGCTTCCTGGCCTGAGCCTCAGCAGTGACCAACTGTAACATCTTGTAATTTTACGTTAACTAAAAATTAACGTCGTTATAATTCTTGTAAGTGCCCTTGTTGCCTAATATGAAACTCATGGGTTACGTTTGCATATGGCTTTAAATTGACTTCGACTTGAAAGCTTATAATAATTTTAAGTTTGGATTTAAATAAACAAAACATAAACCAAGGGACCAAATATGTAAATACCAAAACCCACTGCTTTCTCTCTCTCTCTTCCCCGTATTTCTGGTGGCCGGACCGGCGACCGCCGGCCGCGGCACCGGCGAGGCCCTATTTCACCCAAAACATGGATTTTAAATCCCAAAATGCACCAAAACGTTCGTGGGCTATCGCGAACCTGTCAACACGCATTAATTCGAGTAAAAAAACATCCGGATTTCACATAATGGACCACTAAATAAACCCATTAAACATACCTAATTAAAACCACTCAACATTAACAATTGTCTAATTAAACTCATATAAACGATCATCTAATCATTCCTAAGCGTTCACAACTTTCAATTCCATCTGAATCAAACGCGAACATAAGCATCGATCATCATCTCTTTCGCGAACTTGCAACTATTCGAACACCATCTTCAGAGCTTCAAAACCCGAAATCAACATAGGGCTTTTCATCATTTAACTTATTCGAAGCTTTCTGTGAAGCGAATTTTAGTTTCATCATCGTTTGTAACCTGAACGGATCGCAACACAATCGCGGCTGTTCTTCGAGAGTTCATCATCGATCCGTGCGAAATTCGGGTAATTGAACATACATACAGGTTCGATTTCTGTTGGGGAACAAAAGCCCTAACATAATTCGATTAACACTTTGATTTGGGGGTCAATTTGAATCCAATCGAAATTAGGGTTCTTATGAATTGGGGGAAACTTCCTAACATGGTGTTTAAAACAAATTGAAACCAAAATATACCGCGGCTGAGGCCTTGGTTCACTGGTTTGGTGCGTGTGTTTGTAAACAGGAGGTCCCGGGTTCGACCCGGGCACCCCCCCTTATCTTTTTTAATTAGCTTTTTAAGCCCCTAAAAATATTAGAAAATTCTTAAAAATTATAAAAAATAAATCTTATAAACTTCCTTATTTAAAATGTACATAGATAATTTCTGTAAATTTATTTAGTTAAAAAACCCTTAATAATATTTATAAAATATTATTTATAAATATTATAAGCAATTATTTTTATAAAAATGGACACTATATCATGTTTAATTATGAAATAGTCCTGTAAATTATAGAAATTATACATCTTATAATTTCACAATTATTACAAACGTAATTTATTATAAAATATACTTTGACAATTAATTTAGATTAATAAATTATCGGATAATACGTTATTGTAACGATATTTATTACAAAGAATATATACAAAATATATTCAAACATTATCCGATATTAAACCTAATTTCATTTCTAGATTAAACACTTAAAAAGATATATTTCTTCTGAATAAATATAATATACAAAACTTCAAAATCATAAAACCTTAGTTCACGTTTAATTGTTAAACTTATTATCGAACTTAATCTTGAAATAAATACGTTTTAGGTACCTTGTACGGGAATTCGTTGAAACGACGCGCGTTATTATTTCTTATTAATCATCCAATATATACTTACTCGCCAAGTGAGTATTTCTATACCCCTTTTTCATATTTTCACACTTTGGGGTGAAACATGTTAACTTATACCATTGCACTTGTAAACGTTTGATTCTTGTAAACTTATGGCAATTTACTTGTGTGTTGTGATTAGTTGAATCTTGTAGCTACCATGTAATGTCGAATACATGTACAATCATTAACTATTGCTAGCCTGGCGACGTCATAGATCTATGGGCCTGACAAGCCTGCTTGGTTGATCCAAGTACACTTAGCTAATCGTATATACTTATAACTTGGTTGGTCCAAGTACACGTTTAAGACTTGTGAAATTTTGTCAAGGTTTGATTGTGCATTCTGTCTTACATCCCTAGTTACCTTGTTCTCTAATTTACAACATGAATTGCCATCTTTTATATACTTATGTATGCAGAACTATAGAATGCTCACCTACAATATGTTGACCTTTTATTTTTAACGTGTTTCAGGCAATAGCGTTATGTGGCTGTGAACAATCGTAACTCTCACGCCTCGACGATTCCGCCGTCAAGGTTGGGGTGTGACAGATTGGTATCAGAGCCCATAACTATAGGGATTTAGGTTATTAATGGTGACCTAGACTATAGCTTATGCATGCACCTTATAGTATTTGTTATCTTGTAAATACATGGTTTGCATGTTACATAATGCTATGCCTTCTTATGTGCAATTTGATGCCTTAGCATAGGATTGCCTAAACTTAGTTACTTGTCTCCCAAAAATTATATTTGACTCTTGACTCTCCCCGAACATGAAACCTCTTAATCTTATTCTCGACGACACGTGGAATCGTATACTTATGCTTATGACTTGGATCTTTAGACTTATGTCTAATCTATATAAATCTCATCAAGGTTTGATTTCATGAACCTAAGAAATATTGTGTGACACATAGACACCTGTAATCTGGATTTCCTGGCAAAAAGCCTTCGGGCTAAGACAAGCGTATTCGTATAAATCTCATTGTGAGACCCGTTACGCCACCTGGGGATTTCTGGGATGAGTGATAAACTATGGTCAAAATACACAAATCTCTAAGGCAAATGAGTCAATTTACCTTGACGTGTCAACGTTTCCAAATGGTGATGCGTTACCGACTGGAAACATTCCGAATGATTCATAATCCCTACTTTAACTGTCTATCCTTATTGTCCTTTTACCCGTACCTAATCCAATTCGTATTTTTCAGCATGTCTCGCCAACTCGGAAACCGAAGAAGATCCGATCATAAGCTTGCCGCCATGATTACCCGGCAAATGGCTGCGGTCATCCCAAATATGATGGCTGAACTCAGCAGCACTATGATTGCCAACGTTGCAAACCACAACAACGGTCAAGGGGAAAACAGTGCAACCCAAGGCCGTAACAACCAAACTTGCACCTTCAAGCACTTTAGTTCATGCAAGCCTCCCAGTTATAGCGGCAAGGAAGGTGCCACCGGTCTATTAGAATGGTTCGAGGGGATGGAGAACACCTTCGTCAACTGTGAGTGCCCCGAAGCACTCAAAGTTAGGTATGCCACCAGTATGCTGCAGCAACGGGCCTTAACGTGGTGGAACAGCGAAAAGAGAACCGAGGCCCCGACGTAATCTTGGCCTTAACTTGGGAAGAATTCAAAAACATAGCCATCGCCAAGTTTTGCCCGAGAAGTGAAATCCAGAAACTAGAGGAGGAATTCTGGAACCTGAAACAGGATGGCGGGAACCATGTGGTGTATTCTACCCGTCATCACGAGCTGAGTATACTGCTGCCACACATGGTGGATACTGTTTCCCGTAATGTGGAAAAATTTATTAAGGGTGTGCCGCCTCAGATTCAGGATGCCGTGGTGGGTAGCCGACCCGCAACTCTGGAAGAAGCCATCACCATCACTGCACAGTTGACGAAGAACCACATCCGAGCTGGCACTATGTCTGCAAAGGGTGCCAAGAAAACTGAGAAGACGACCCCCGAGGAGGTCAAGGAGGTTAAATCTGATAACAAGAAGAGGAAGTTTGTACCGGCACGGAACTATGCCGTGGCTGCACCCAAACCACCTCAAAGACAACATGTACCTGTCGCCGCACCTGTGGCACAAACTCCATGGCAAGAGCCTATACTGGTCCCTACCCATGTGTAATACATGCAAATACCATCATACGAGCAACATTCCATGCCGAGTCTGCTCGTTGTGTGGGAAATATGGACACCTGGTGGCTACCTGTTTTAGGGCACCAAACAACCGGACCTGCTATAACTGTGGCGAGATTGGCCACATTCGTCTGCAATGTCCTCGCAATGCGGGCAACGTGCCACCAGCTCGTGGAAGGGCTTTCAATATCAACGTCAACCAAGCACAAGTCAACAATGACGTTGTGAATGGTACGACGTTGAACCCCGTTTAAATCATTTCTTGTATAAATATTTCCATCTTTGTAATCATCGTATCAATAATAAAATTTTTTTACCAAACAGGTATGTATCTTGTGAATGATCATTATGCATCTGTATTATTTGATTCGGGTGCGGATAAGAGTTTCGTGTCGTTAGAATTCGAGCCTATACTTTCTAAATCACGTATTAATCTGGAAAGACCCTACACGGTCGAAGTCGCCGATAGAAAACCTATTGTCGTTGACGTCATAATACGTGATTGCATCATAAGCTTTAACGAACATGAATTCTCTATTGATCTTATTCCCATGAAACTTGGAAGCTTCGACGTCATCATTGGTATGGATTGGCTAGCCAAACACCATGCCGAGATCGTTTGTTTTGAGAAGTGTATCCGTATACCGTTACCATCTAGGGATACTTTGAAAGTGTTCGGCGAGAAACCATCCCAAGGACTCAAACTTATGTCTTGCATCAAGGCCCGCAAGTGCTTAAGTAAAAATTACATGGCCTTCATGGCATATGTAGTTAATACTAAATCCAAGGGTAAGGAATTGTAAGACATTCCTGTCGTGCGAAATTTTCCTGAGGTTTTTCCCGAAGATCTTAAGGGTTTACCTCCCGTGCGAGAAGTTGAGTTCAAGATTGACTTAATCCCCGGTGCAAATCCTGTGGCTAAATCACCTTATCCACTTGCACCGTCCGAAATGCAAGAATTAGCAAGCCAACTGCAAGAGTTAACCGATAAGGGTTTCATTCACCCTAGTTCATCACCATGGGGTGCACCTGTTTTGTTTGTGAAGAAGAAGGATGGTTCGTTCCGAATGTGGATCGACTATCGTGAGCTTAACAAACTTACTATCAAGAACCGCTACCCTCTCCCTCGAATCGATGATCTTTTTGACCAACTTCAAGGAGCAACACAATTCTCAAAGATCGATCTACATTCTGGTTATCATCAATTACGTGTTCACGATGCTGATATTCCAAAAACCGCTTTTCGTACTCGATATGGACACTACGAGTTCATGGTTATGCCTTTTGGTTTGACCAATGCACCTGCCGTGTTCATGGATCTCATGAATCGCGTATGTAAACCGTATTTGGATAAGTTCGTGATCGTGTTCATTGATGACATTCTTATTTATTCCAAGACAAAAATCGATCACGAGACGCACTTGCGACAAGTTCTCGAACTTTTAAAGAAGGAACAACTATACGCCATGTTTTCCAAGTGTGAATTTTGGCTAGAAGAGGTCCAATTCTTAGGGCATGTGGTGAATAGCCAAGGAATTCACGTCGACCCTGTAAAAATCGAAGCCGTGAAAAATTGGTGTGTTCCCACAACCCCAACCGAAGTTCGTTCTTTTCTGGGCTTAGCGGGATATTACCGTAGGTTCATAGCAAATTTCTCAAAAATTGCTAAACCATTAACGGCACTAACCCAAAAGAATCGACTCTTTGAATGGGGACCAGAACAAGAAAAGGCCTTCGAGACCTTAAAGCGCAAGTTGTGCAACGCTCCTATTCTCACACTTCTCGATGGAAACGATGACTTCACTGTTTATTGCGATGCCTCAAATCAAGGTCTTGGTTGTGTTCTTATGCAACGAGGAAAGGTGATAGCTTATGCATCAAGACAATTGAAGGTTCATGAGGTAAACTACACAACCCATGATCTTGAACTTGGTGCTGTGGTTTTTGCCTTGAAGATTTGGCGACATTATATCTATGGACGAAATGCATAGTCTACACCGACCACAAAAGTCTCCAACACGTGTTCAACCAAAAAGACCTCAACATGAGACAAAGACGTTGGATCGAGTTAATCAGCGACTACGACTGTGACATTCGCTATCATCCTGGAAAGGCGAATGTTGTAGCCGACGCGCTGAGTCGTAAGGTCCATAACAAAACCGTCTCACTACAAGAAATCCGAGAACAAAGACAGTGGTTTCACACGTTAAGAGAATTTGATACCGAGGTTCGTGTGGATGTTAACGAGGCTACTATTATGCTCCAGAACATAAGGATTGATAGTGATCTCGAGTTATGCATTCGCAAGGCTCAACAAGCGGCAATAACCGACGAAGGAAGTAATAAGGATTTGGTGTGTAACGTTCGATCACAACTGGAGGAAAAACCAAACGGCCTATGGTACTTTCTGAATCGACTTTGGATCCCAAATCGTGATAATCTTCGACACATCATTTTGAACGAAGCTCATCACACCCGATATTCTATTCATCCTGGCTCTGATAAAATGTATATGGACTTGTGTGGTCAATATGGTGGCCTGGGATGAAGAAAGATATCACGGTTTATGTCTCCAAATGTCTCACGTGTGCAAGAGTCAAAGCCGAGCATCAACGACCAAGTGGTTTACTTGAGCAACCTGAAATCCCTATGTGGAAATGGGAACATGTATCCATGGATTTCATAACAAAGTTGCCACGTACTCCTCGTGGTCATGATAGTATATGGGTGATTGTGGACTGTTTGACTAAGACGGCACATTTCATACCTATACGAGACACCTACAAGGTTTCAAGACTAGCCCGTATATACATTGATGAAATTGTGAGTCGTCATGGCGTACCGTTGCACATCATTTCCGATCGAGATGCTCGTTTCACTTCGCACTTTTGGTCATCTATGCAAGAACTCTTGGGTACTCAATTGGATTTAAGTACGGCTTATCATCCTCAAACTGATGGTCAAACCGAACGAACAATCCAAACCTTGAGGATTTGCTACGATTATGTGTCCTTGACTTTGGTGGTAATTGGGATACGCATTTACCGCTCGCGGAATTTTCGTATAACAATAGTTATCACTCGAGTATCAAGATGGCACCGTTCGAAGCACTTTATGGTCGTAAATGCCGATCGCCGATCTGTTGGACCGACATTGGTGAAAACTTTATCACTGGTCCTGAACTTATACAAGAAACGACCGATAAAGTCGCTACAATCCGCAAGAACCTTGAAGTGGCAAGGAGTCGACAAAAGAGTTATGCCGATAAGCATCGTAAGCCGTTGGAGTTTCAAGTTGGTGATATGGTTCTTCTTAAGGTTTCGCCATGGAAAGGTGTTATTCGCTTTGGAAAGAAGGGCAAACTAGCTCCAAGGTTTGCAGGACCTTTCAAAATCCTGAAAAGGATTGGGAAAGTAGCTTATAAACTTGAACTACCTTCCGACCTTAGTGGAGTTCATCCTGTGTTTCATGTCTCAAATTTGAGAAAGTGTTTGACCGACGAGAGTCTGCATATTCCACTGGAAGACATTCAGATCGACGAGTCATTGCACTTTATTGAGAAACCTGTTGAAATTATAGATCGCATCATGAAGAAGACTAGAACCACAACTACTCCAATTGTCTAGGTTCGTTGGGAGAATAAGTGTGGAGCTGAGTTCACTTGGGAGCGTGAGGATCATATGAACGAGAGATACCCGTATTAGTTCGCCTAGTTTATTCTTAATTTCGGGACGAAATTCTTTAAAGTAGGGGAGACTATAACATCTTGTAATTTTACGTTAACTAAAAATTAACGTCGTTATAATTCTTGTAAGTGCCCTTGTTGCCTAATATGAAACTCATGGGTTACGTTTGCATATGGCTTTAAATTGACTTCGACTTGAAAGCTTATAATAATTTTAAGTTTGGATTTAAATAAACAAAACATAAACCACAGGGACCAAATATGTAAAATACCAAACACCCACCGCTTTGTCTCTCTCTTCCCTGTATTTCCGGTGGCCGGACCGGCGACCGCCGGCCGCGGCACCGGCGAGGCCCCATTTTGCCCAAAACATGGATTTTAAATCCCCAAAATGCACCAAAACGTTCGTGAGGCTATCGCGAACCTGTCAACACGCATTAATTCGAGTAAAAAAACATCCGGATTTCACATAATGGACCACTAAATAAACCCACTAAACATACCTAATTAAAACCACTCAACATTAACAATTGTCTAATTAAACTCATATAAACGATTATCTAATCATTCCTAAGCGTTCACAACTTTCAATTCCATCTGAATCAAACGCGAACATAAGCATCGATCATCATCTCTTTCGCGAACTTGAAACTATTCGAACACCATCTTCAGAGCTTCAAAACCCGAAATCAACATAGGGCTTTTCATCATTTAACTTATTCGAAGCTTTCTGTGAAGCGAATTTGAGTTTCATCATCGTTTGTAACCTGAACGGATCGCAACACAGTCGCGGCTGTTCTTCGAGAGTTCATCATCGATCCGTGCGAAATTCGGGTAATTGAACATACATACAGGTTCGATTTCTATTGGGGAACAAAAGCCCTAACATTAATTCGATTAACAACTTTGATTTGGGGGTCAATTTGAATCCAATCGAAATAGGGTTCTTATGAATTGGGGGAAACTTCCTAACATGGTGTATAAAACAAATTGAAACCAAAATATACCGCGGCTGAGGCCTTGGTTCACTGGTTTGGTGCGTGTGTTGTAAACAGGAGGTCCCGGGTTCGACCCCGGGCACCCCCGCCCTTATTTTTTTTAATTAGCTTTTTAAGCCCCTAAAAATATTAGAAAAATTCTTAAAAATTATAAAAAATAAATCTTATAAACTTCCTTATTTAAAATGTTACATAGATAATTTCTGTAAATTTATTTTAGTTAAAAAACCCTTAATAATATTTATAAAATATTATTTATAAATATTATAAACAATTATTTTTATAAAAATGGACACTATATCATGTTTAATTACGAAATAGTCCTGTAAATTATAGAAATTATACATCTTATAATTTCACAATTATTTACAAACGTAATTTATTATAAAATATACTTTGACAATTAATTTAGATTAATAAATTATCGGATAATACGTTATTGTAACGATATTTATTACAAAGAATATATACAAAATATATTCAAACATTATCCGATATTAAACCTAATTTCATTTCTAGATTAAAACACTTAAAAGATATATTTCTTCTGAATAAATATAATATACAAAACTTCAAAATCGTAAAACCTTAGTTCACGTTTAATTGTTAAACTTATTATCGAACTTAATCTTGAAATAAATACGTTTTAGGTACCTTATACAGGAATTCGTTGAAATGACGCGCGTTATTATTTCTTATTAATCATCCAATATATACTTACTCGCCAAGTGAGTATTTCTATACCCTTTTTCATATTTTCACACTTTGGGGTGAAACATGTTAACTTATACCATTGCACTTGTAAACGTTTGATTCTTGTAAACTTATGGCAATTTACTTGTGTGTTGTGATTAGTTGAATCTTGTAGCTACCATGTAATGTCGAATACATGTACAATCATTAACTATTGCTAGCCTGGCGACATCATAGATCTATGGGCCTGACAAGCCTGCTTGGTTGATCCAAGTACACTTAACTAATCGTATATACTTATAACTTGGTTGGTCCAAGTACACGTTTAAGACTTGTGAAATTTTGTCAAGGTTTGATTGTGCATTCTGTCTTACATCCCTAGTTACCTTGTTCTCTAATTTACAACATGAATTGCCATCTTTATATACTTATGTATGCAGAACTATAGAATGCTCACCAACAATATGTTGACCTTTTATTTTAACGTGTTTCAGGCAATAGCGTTATGTGGCTGTGAACAATCGTAACTCTCACGCCTCGACGATTCCGTCGTCAAGGTTGGGGTGTGACACCAACTGGGCTTGAACTTCAGATAGTTTGGATATCCGATCTTTAATTTGAGTCTTATAGTTGGTCTTTTCATGTTTTGAAAGAGACACGGTTTTCTCTAACTCTTCAATTTTCCATTGATAGTCAGATTCAGCTCTTTTAAAATCAGATTTTAACACATTTAAAGACTCAACCTCAGATCTGATTTCCGAAATGTAATCCTTATAGAGTTTAACTTTAGCAATACAGGCAGCAGTACAAAGATGTTCATATACCTGATCATCATCTGTTCCGGTCATGAGTGCTTGAGCGGGAGTCACATCCTGTACCATGAAGCTCCAGTCAACTTCCTGAGCTACTGCAGCTGTTTCAGTTGACTTCTCTTCATGCTTTGAAGCAGTGGGATATGTGGAGGCCTGTGGGGTTCTCGTGTTGTTCTTGGGAGCCTTGCATTCCCTAGCAAAGTGACCTAGTTGGTTGCAGTTGTAACACTTTGCTTTGCTCTTATCAAACCCAAACTTGCTGTTGGCTGGGTTTTGAGGGAATTGCCTTCAGTTCTCTTGAAAAACTTCTTCGCTCTGTAAGTTAAAAGAGCATCTGTTTGAAAATGTCCACATACTCCACGTCATCTGGACTGAAGCACTCAAGATCATCAAAGCGATATTGAAAATCACCAGAGTGTCCACTTCCAGAGACAAAGGCATAACTATCCTGAAAGGAATTGTGTTGAACCTTTTGAGACTTTGGAGTCTCAGGTAGAGTAATGTAGGGTCCATTATGTGAGTTGTCAGGGTAACACAGCAACTGATGTTATGGTTCTATGATTTCCCTTTCAACCACATGAAGGGCTGAACTCAGTGGTTATTGGAGTGACCAGAGGAGTTCTGTATGTTCATCTCCATCTAGAATGCACTTAGGATACCATACAACTCTGTGAGAGTAAGAGTCTTAAGGTCCGAAGTTCTCTTGATTACAACACAATAATGTGTCCATAGTTTAGGAAGGGAAGACATGAACTTCCTAACTATGTCTCTATTCTCAAGAGCTACTCCAATATCCACCAGAGTATCTACTATCTCAACATACCTGAAGTATTGTTGAGTCAAGGTCTCACCAGGCTTGAAAGTAAAGTTCTCAACCGCTGCTTCAAGAGATCCTTCTTGTTCTCTTGGGTTTCCTTGGATCCTTCATACATAAGCTTCAATGCATCCTATAAATCTTTGGCTGTCTTGCACTTCTTGAAGCCTCTGTAGATGGAATTAGGGAGAGCAGTTTGGAGAGAAGTCATAGCCCATTGATCTAGCTCTATTCTCTTCCTATCTTCTTCTGAGTAATCATCAACATCTTTTGGAATGATGCGATTACCAGTAGCAGAAGTAGTGCTTGGTATGAAGTGACCATTGACAATGGAGTCCCACATCCTTGAGTCTTGACACTTGATGAAGCCTTCCATTCTAGTGCACCATGTGTCAAAGTCTTCAGGGTGATCAGTGGGGACTTGGTCATGGTACCGGTTTCCATATCAGCCTTGGAGAAAGCGGCCATTTGAGTGAGTGGTTTGTAGTGAGGAGTGGAAAACAGGTTGATTTGGATGGTAAGATCTCACAATCAAGAGCCTGGAGCTCTGATACCAATTGCAGGATCGTGTGTTGGTCACTCAACAGATGATTTTTCTCTCAAACTCACCTTGAGCAACACTCAGCAAGAGTCTATAAAGAGTTGATCACAATATAACAAGTAACAAGCAGTAAATAAACACAGAATGTAAATTTTCAAGGTACTTTTATATATTGCTTCTCAACTCAAAGGATTACAAGACTCTTGGACTCAAATCACTTATCTAATGAGTTACATTGTGAAGATATATATAATACTACCTACAGACGGATATACTTTGATACCAGCTGGAAACCTCTAACCTAACATCTATACTACAAGACTCTAGGTGAGGTCTTTCAGACATTTTGCCTGAGAGTTGGTAGTCAGGACATGTCCCTGACTTACCTTTTGTCACCAACTAAAGTTGGTAACATGTACTATCATAAACAGGTGAACAGTAGAATAAAGTAAGGTCAACAACATGGCTCTTTAGGAAGATGTCATGCTGTATCAGAGGTCTGCAGCGGACTGTCAGGGACCATACTTATATCTACTGGACATAGCAATGTCTTCCGAAGGATAAAATGCTTCGGAAGAATAACTTCTTCCGAAGCCACTTATACTTTGGAAGACTCCTTCTTCCGAGGCTTGGAGTCTTCTTTGTCTTCGGAAGCAGACTTTGTCTTCAGATCTTTCTTCAGACTTTGTTTTCGGAAGAAGACTTTGTCTTCAGCTCTTTCTTCAGACTTTGTCTTCGAAAGTAGACTTTGTCTTCAGCTCTTTCTTTAGACTTTGTCTTCGGAAGCTCGGACTTTGTCTTCAGCTCTTTCATCAGACTTTGTCTTCGAAAGCTCAGACTTTGTCTTCAGCTCTTTCATCAGATTTTGTCTTCGGAAGATAGTCTTCAGCTGTTGGCATCAGCTGTTTTCTTCAGCTGTTGACTTCAGTTGTTGCCTTCAGCTGTTGACTTCAGCTGTTGACTTCAGCAGTTGCCTTCAGCTGTTGACTTCAGCTGTTGCCTTCAGCTGTTGACTTCAGCTGTTGACTTCAGCTGTTGCCTTCAGCTGATATCTTCAGACTCTCGGAAGATCTCATGCTTAGCTTCGGAAGCCCTTGAATGTAGTATCAAAATGACTATGTGAAGTGGTTTTGGTTGCACCAGCCTCATCATGACCCAACAGATATATATAAAAAAAACATTACAAGAAACATAAACGTTTTATAAACTTTAATACAATATTTATTATACTAAATATTAAACAAGAGTAAGGTTCCTTCATCAGTCCAGTCTCGTCCGTGAAGCTTTAGCCATTTATTGGTGCTTTTCCTGAAAACATTTAAAATATATTTTTATTAGCTTTCGCTAAGTAAGTACACCTCTTTATTTTCAAAAACATATTTTTACTTATTGAAATTTAACATCCAAAATCTTTATTTACTTAATCCTCTTTACTTCTTTGGAATTCAACATCCGAATTCCTTATGGGTTTATTTTTAACCCTTGAGGATCATTAATTCATCTCTTTATACATGCGGAGTTCAACACCCAAACTCCTTGGGATTTCAAAACCTGAAATCCTTACATATATTTAACTCCCCTTTCTATATATATGTGGAGTTCAACACCCGAACCCCTTGGGTTTTCAATGCCCGAAATCCTTACATATATTAACTTCTCTTTAAACTATCAATACTCATACTTGGACCCGTAAACATATAAATATTTTCTTCATAATCATGTTTATCAAAATAAATAAACATATATCACATGTATTTAGACATGTTTCATCTCCACATAATACATACAAACTCATAATAAATAACACATATATCATGTAATTAAACGTATATCAAAATTTAGTTACGGGTCAGTGTACTTACTTCCTTGTATTAGTGACTTGAGTCCACCAATTACTAGTCGCACCCGCTAATAACCGCTACTTCTAATGTACGGAATCACTACAACTAAACTTAGCCACCTTCCTTCGTAATTTGATGAGCTTCGTAACTTATATATGTATACATTTATGGTTCATTAATGTCACCATACACATGTCAACCCATTCGATTTTTTTGTTAGTATGACTCATCAAAATATATGTAGATATGGCACTATGAGGATCATGCCTATCCATTACATTTTAATTGTATATCCAATATATTTATTATATATATACACATAATATATTATAAGTTCACGCATACAACAATATTTATTTTATTTATTTATTATTATTATTATTTAACACACTTGCACCATGTTTTATTATTTTATTATTATTATTATTATTATTATTATTATTATTATTATTATTATTATTATTATTATTAATCGTTTTGTTAAACGTCATTTAATGTAATAATAGTTTGGCTCAAAACTAACTCGTTTAACAATATTCAAAATGTATATTTAAATATTTTATTTTTATTCACAAAACGAGATGTTACACCATCGGCCACCATCGGGACTTTCAAGCGAGTATTTTAATTGAGCCCTTTACAATAGAGGAATTTAAGTAGGTGATGTACGACTATGGAAGGGACAAATTGTAGGGATTGAACTAAAGGATCGGGAAATCAAAAATAAAATTTTGAAGAAAGTCGCGCGAGAACGTTGATTCGTGCGAGAAGTTAGTTATCGTGCGAGACCTGTTGCTTATTTCATTTTGTTTAATATTCTTAAATTGCTTGTCATTGTTTATATTCTTATTCTATTGTTAATTCGTGAGTGATTCATTCCGTGTTTCCTTTACGTGATCGATCTACAACAAATTAACGATCTTTACATCTTCTCTAAACCTCCTAACAAAACTAATGCATTTTAAAGTTATTAACAATGGACAGATAGTTCATTTAACTGGCTTTTAATTTTTCTAAAAGTTGCATTAACGAAAGAATATCGGATTCTAACCTATGAAGCTAAAAACAAGGTAAGAGAGATTAGGTTAAGATATGAATCTATCCATGCATGTATTAATGACTATGCTCTATTTTGGAAAGAGAATGCCTAGATGTAAAGCTGCCCGATTTATAAGGAGTGCACATGGGTCGACAAAAACACTAAGGGAAAGAAAGTATCACAAAAAGTGTTACATTACTTTCCTTTTAGCTTCTTGACTTTGACGAAAATGTGGTTCTAGATTCATGACATAAGATATGATCTGGCATAATACTAGAAGCTTAATGGATGGTTTGATACGTCATCCATTCACGAAAAGGCACGGCAAAAATTTTACAAAAGATATCTTTATTTTATCAAGAAACCCAAGAATGTCCGCTTAGGTTTGGTCGCTGATGGCTTTAATCCATTCGGTAATATAAGTTCAACTTATAGTATGTGGCGAGCGGTGTTGATAACATATAGTACGCCACTGTGGTTATGTTTGATAGAGTCCTCTTTATGTTAAATTTGCTAATTCCCAGCCTAAATCACCTACAATGAACATTGATGTTTCCCTAATGCCTTTGGTGAATGAATTGAAAATTGCGGCATTCGTATGTGTCATTGGTTTAGACTTTGACGGTTTAAAATTCTAGAAATGCCAATACGAACACCAAGTGTTGTTGCTACAGACTTATCTATCCTAAGCGGCAGTTGTTGTTGATATAAGTATTGTCGACACGTGACCTTTTTGTTGTAGTGATATATGATCATAACTAACCTTCTACACAAAAGTTGAGTTCTAACAATTCAATATAACAGTATAACTGAATAACATTTAGTTATGTAACACCTCAAGCTGAAATTGGTCATGAACAGGATAGATTTTAAAATATCACCAATGTGATTTGGGGCTTTACTGTCGATGATAGGAGAATCTTGAGTTATGTATTATAAGGCCCCATTCCCGGAACATTTACAATTGGTCATTCATAACATAAAACATTTAAAACATAACATTTGCAGCGGAATTTAAACTTTTCATATATAAATTGTAAATACATGAGAAAACATTGTTTTTTAGTTGTATCATAAAAACTTGACAATTACAATCATTGTATCAAAATCTAGAATGCCAGACTCGGATTGTTCTAGTAGTTATCTCATCCATGCCTGCACTCCTCAGCTACATCATTACATGCTAACTATTATGCGCACCCAAAGTCAGCTATGCACACAAAGTCAGCTATGCTAAGTGAGTTTTAGTTTTATAATAAAATATTTTTTCATACATTTCAAAACATTTACATTTGGTGTGTGATCATTAATCATTACATACATATCATCATATTCATTTCTTATCATTTGTTTCTTTCATTTCGCACATTTCGAACTTTCATTATTATCTTTCGCTTTCATCTAGACCAATGTCACATGCTATACCCCAAACATTATACATGAAGCTAATATTGGGCCAAAGTCTATAAATAGACCCCTAACATTATGCACGAAGCTGACTCCAGTATCGGGGCAAGCAACAAGGGTCCCGTTTCGTACCTTCGGTCAATCTCGAGGATTAGACCCCTGTATTCATAGGCTATCTAGGCCCCATACAGTTGAGCTAACCACACACGATTATGAACCTCCTTTAATTTTGCTTGCAAGACTTTTGTTCATTGATTGGGTTCCACTTTTCATTATCATTAACTTTTACTTCATTACATAATACTTATTCTTAGTTAGCATATATCACACACGTAAGATACATATATTCACATTCTCATCAACATGAATAACAAACAATAATATCTGACCCTCCGCGGGACAGCGGGGGTTAGGGGTGGTAACCCTTGACAGCGGGGTTGTAGGGGCAGCAGCCCCTAGTAGAGTCCAAGGGGCAACGCCCCTGGCTGGAGTCGGGCTGCCAGGTCAGTGCGAATAAATTTTATTTTGAAGCATTTATATAGCGTATTTTGTTATAGAAAATTCTATCTTCCTATTAAAACCATGTGAAAACTAACTATCACGAGAGAAATACCTATTGCGCGAGAACAACCTATCACGCGAGAACTACCTATAATGCGAGAACTACCTATCCCGTGAGAACTACTATCACGCGAGAACTACTTATCGTGCGAGAACTTCGCAGATTCAAATTTCATACCGTACACTAAACTACTCGCGTGAAAACTACAGGTTTCCCGCCCGGTCACAACGTATCACGTCTAAGGCTGCTTTAACATGCTTAACATCATATCCAATATCATTGCAAGCATAAAAAGTAGTTTAGTATGCATAATATCCCCAAAATGTAAAAACTCGCATAAAAAGGGGACTAGAAACTCACCTCGTAAAGTTCTAGCACAAACACGACCTTCCCGAAGCTTTTACCGAACAAAAAACTACATAACTTGCATTATATTCATCAATAATCGTTCCTTAGTACATAACACGAGTTACATACCTTAAACACCTCGATTTCGTGCTTTCTCTCTCTAAACAACCATTTCTCTCTCTAGTGGTAGCACTTTTCGTGTGGATATGGGTCAGATATGAGTGCTCTCAGCTATTTATGCCCAGCAACAGTTTTTGCCCAGACTTCTCGCGCGAGAAGTTCTCTTCGCGTGAGAAGCTCTCTTCGTGCGAGAACTTCATCATGTCTTCTTTTACTTGAAATTTTTCGGCGTTACATGTGTGCTCGTGTAAGAGCAATCCTAGGATGGGTGACCTCCTAAGAAGTTTTAATTGGGAAATAAAAGAAATTTCTAAGCTCTTCATGAGTAAAATGAACAATATTAGTTGGCACGAGTAAACGAATGCTAAAAATGGTATTAGAGCCAATCTTGTATCATTAGGGATGGTAAGGAAAATCCCATCATCAGTTATGATTCCCCATAGGTGTTTAGGAGGACACCTTAGGCAAAGGACATGTCCCCGTCTGAGATTGTGAGGGAAACTTCATCGAAGACAATGAGGTATAAAGGGGTGATTGTATCACTCAAGGTAAATCTCATATCGATAGTGAATAGTAGAAATGTCGGGTTTAAAAGGAGTTTTTGTCTTAAATATCACAAATGCATTTCGAATTGATTGATTGTGGATGAAAGTAGAGCTCCACATTTAATGCTTGGGTGAAAACCATCCTATGAAGAGAGATCTAGAAAGTTTTTCACTCAAGCAACAAAAACATATTCTTGAGCTCCTCCTATGGTAAAGTAGTATGTATAACAGTATGTATAAGGGGCCGCGTATTAGTTGTTATTACTAACTTTCCCATCTAAAGACAAAGGTGGCATATTTTTGTTAAAATAGTATAACTAACCGTAATAACTTTTTATATGGTCTTCATAAGTTCAAGTTTTATGAATACTATTTCTTGACCTTGGATAATATGATAAAAGTTTTTACGATTCAATTAATACCAACATACCACTCCTTATTGCCTTATCCTTAAGTGTCGGCTTTTGATATTAACTGAATGTTAATTTCATGTAATCCAAACATGAGATGATTAATATACTACTTTTGTAATCGACTTCTATAATGAAAGGGGTGTTCAAAGTCGGATATTAAAAAATTCGAATATCCGAATTTCGGATATCCAAAAGTTTGGGATAGTTGAAATCATTATCCATCTCCGAAATTTTAGATTAGATATGGATACCGACAATGATTCGGATATCCGAATTCATTTTTTATTTTTTTATTTTTCATTTCTTTTATTTTTAACGATAATTTATATATGCTACTATAAAAATAATGTAAAAAACCAACATGCATTACAAAAGTCCCAATATATACAAAAAAGTCTCAACCTAAAATAAAAAAAAACACGTTTAACATTTAAAAAGATATAATTTTTTTCTTTTTGGATAATTGGATATCCAAATATCTAAAACTTTTCAAAAGCACTATCCGAATTCAAATTTTCGGATATCCATATTTCCAGATTTTTGAATTTTTGGATATTTTAGATTCAGATATTTTGAAAACAACCCTAACATTATATATGAAATATATGCAGATTATTTGATCAAGTTGATGCTAAAACTAGAAAATTCCCCAATATAAAAATAGGAAATGTTCAAATAAAAAAGAACTCTAAAGTTAAAAAGTATAAGAAGTAATCTCAATCATCAATCTTCTTAATCAATGATTGAGATCATAATAGAGAAAATAATTTGTTTGAAAGATATTTTAGGGATAGTTATTTTTTTTGACTTTTTGCAAGTTATCTCATTATTTTTAAACGTTCATAACTTTTATGTACAACATTATTTTTATAAAAAAATATATGGTAAACAAGTGTTTTTATCTTCAAAATGAGTACAATATCGTTATATAAGAAGATAATAAGTACTTTTAAGTTTTTAAGGTCATATATCGTCATTGTGTCTTAAAGTGCAGTTCATTGTCTATTTTTGTTAATTATTGTGTTTTTCTAAATAAGATTTTGTTTTTCTAAAGTGATAAATTTTAAAAAATATAATGGTTAAATAACATTATTGTATATCTTTAATATGTAAAACACAATAATAAATTAACAACTAATTAATCTAATATATTTAAAACAATGACAAAATAGCATAACGTCTTATTGTGTTTTTTTATCGTTATTGTGTTATCTCTGAGTTTTAAGAAATGCATTGGTGAAATAATATTGTTGTATATTTTAGTTACAAAAAAAATGATAGAATACAACAAAATTTATATAATGTATAAAAAATAATGACAAAATTAACACATTGTATTATTTTCAACGCTATGTGTTTTGGTAAATACATTAATGAAAATATATCATTATGTACGTCTAATTATAAAACACAATTATAAATAACAAATTTATATAATTTATAGAAACAATGACAAAAATAACACAAAATGATATAAAACGTAAACACAATAATGAATACATATAACAAATGATGTAAAATATATGACATATTAACTGATATTTGACACAATGAACATATATGATATAATAAGTTGATCTATTTGACACAATAAAAAAATGCACTCTTGTTTAAAACAATAGAAGATCACACGTGTCAAAACCACAATCCCATTTAGATTTTTTTAGATTAAATACTATTTTTACTATAACATTACCCTATAAAAATTCTTTTTAGTAGTAAACATGTACCGAAATCAAAGTGACGAGGAAACCTATCTAATTCATCTGTGAACGTATCTTGATCACATCGATTGAGTGCAACATAAACTCGTGTGGTGACATGTATTTCGTAGAGCAACATCCTTAAATAGTGATTCTTCTATTTGTTTTCGTTTGAAACTTTATCCATTGACTAGAACTATCGAATATTAACGTTGGTACGCAGTTGAACTGCCTAGGTAATATCACTAAGTCTTTAACTAGTACCTTATTTTGGTCCAAAAAGGCAACCCCAAATATAGTAATGGAGTATGCGACTAAACTATTGAAAATTTTAAATGCTTTGGATTCAAAGATTACATAATCTTTTCAATTAATGAGATATAATTAAGATATATTAAACGAAATTTCTGGGGCACGGTAAGAATTTTGGAGAAAAGCCGACCTAACTGTCACGGTTGGGCTCACCATGACCGATAGGTTTGGTGCAGAAACTAACTTCCAGGTGAGGCCTAACCGTGACGGTTAGAATTCAAAGAATGTACATACCTCAGGATCGGGTTAATTATTGGGGTGTGTTAATTAATGGGGGTGTGTTCCGTTTTTTTAAGAGTTTGGTTTTACGGTTTTGGTGGTGTATATGTCACGGTTTGGCCAAATCGTGACATATTGTGTATAATATTAATTTTTTTAATCATACTAGTTTGTGTTTATTTTTATTTTATCATACGGTTGAACCTAATCGTGACATATGATTTGTGTTTTGTGTTTATTTTTATTTTATCATATTACAAGTATTTTTTCTGTTTAATTGTTATCGCTTAGCCTCGTCAAAAATCATAAATTGAAAGCTTACAAATTGAAAGCTTACAAATTGAAAGCTAACAATTTATTCTCGTCACTTATAATTTAATCTGTTATATATGACTCGTTTGTGACTGAATCTAATTGGATGCCTCGACAACTTGTACATTGAAAGCTTATTAATTTAATCACTTATAATAAAATATTGTACGTATGTGATCCACAACAGAAATTTTAGACACACCGCTAACAATTGGTAAAAATTGGTTGTTATTATAAATGTGACGGTTTGTGTTTAAATTTTTTAATCAAATTCCAAATTTATAAAAATCGGTTGTTATTATTAATGTGAGGATTGTGTTTAGTTTATTTTTATCAAATTACGAGTTTGTAATAATCGATTGTTATTATACAATTTCATAACAAGTTGGTTCATACATATACAATTAACATTATCAAAATTACAAACATTATATATAATTACTATTACAAACAAATAGACAAACACAACCAAACAAACACAACCAAATATAGAAGCATCATAAATACAACAAAAGCATTATAACTAAAACTGCATATATAAATACAACGAGTTTGTACATACAAAAAGAAACAAAATACAAATAAAATATCTATCTCACCTGCCATTTCCACATCACTGCCCTGACCTGACCCACGCCACACCAGAGGTGCCCGAATTGTTATGGCCTAATCGTCTGGGTGGCGGTGACAACAATGGCGTACCAGTGGCGGCGTAGTCTACACCATATACTGGATGACCCAGACCATCATATCCACTACCCGTATGAGCCGGTTGCCCATCCTTGTGTCCCTGGCTTGCGTGTCCTGAAGCATATCTGCAATGTGAGCAAGCAACCGCACGACATGGTACACGCGCTGAGGATGCTGCGGCGGGTCCTGGTCGTGCGAAGGAGGAATGGACTGGTCTTCCCCGCCACCCACCAGCCGGTGAAAAGGATGAACCTTGACCTCGGCCCTTGCCAACTCGGGTGGATCCACCAACGGCTCGGGCACCAATGTCACTAGGTCATGGAATCTCTGCACCAGGTGCCACGTGTCGTCATCGAACCTCCAAGCGATCCTCATCCCAGTGGCGGTGGCCTGGCCTGCCACACGTACAGGAGTCGCAGGAAGTGGAAGCTGGGACATGGCATGCTCATATCCTAGGCCCCGAGAGATCTGGGCGATGATGCTGTCGCCTACCAATGCCCTTCGCGCCTGCCTGTGATAGTAGCTGGCAAAGTATATGCAAGAGCATGCGCGAGGTGGCAGTATCGGTGTATGAGTACACATTGAAGAAAGAATAGGCCGACGGTGTTGACCCTGTCGGTCCCCGCCCCACACCCAGCGACCGACGCGGCGATCAATCGATGAATGTAACGATATAGAGGGTCTCATATATGAGAGGACCTCGAATCACCACCGTACGGGCCCTCATCGATCACAGGCCACCAGACCTGATTAGAGTTATCAGCTCCTCGAATCACAACCTTGGTGTAAATCGGCTCTCGGGTCTCTCTTTATAGAGGCCGCTGACGATAGTGAATCATCTAAGTGACATGCGATGCAGGGCCCCAAACATCCTGAAAGACACATCCGCGGCTCACGTCCATCTACGATGTCATCCTCGTCTAGCTCCGGAAGCTCCTGCACACGGGGATGGAAGGTGAATTGCAGTAAAACTCCACTGTGAGCACTCGATGTGTAGGCAAATCCATGCTAAACATCTGCTCCCACGGGCTGTCCTCGCTTATAATCTCCATAAATCTATCGCGCTCGCCAACGAGGTCTAACCACTAGTGTGAGAAAACGGTCCCAGGTGCTGACGGTCGTCCTCTTAGGCACCTGAACCGCTCAAATGGCGAAGTCCCCTCTTCGAACTAAAGATGCGGACAGTCGTTAATACCGGGAATAACGCATGGTCGGCATCCATATCTGAGAAAAAATCTGTATTTATTATTATCTATAATGTTTATTAATTGATGGTTCACGATTACTATAATAATAATAATAAAAAAAAAAAAAAAAATAATAATAATATATAATAATAATAATAATAATAATAATAATAATAATATGATGATGATGATGATGATGATGATGATAATAGTGCTAATAGTAGTAGTAGTAGTAATAATAATAATAATAATAATAATAATAATAATAATAATAAATAATTATTTATTATTATTATTATTGTTATTATTGTTATTATTATTATTATTATTATTATTATATTACTACTACTACTATTACTACTACTATTATTAGTACTACTACTTTTATTTCTATTGTTATTATTATTATTATTATATTATTATTATTATATTATATTATATTATTATTATATTACAGTTATTACTATTATTTATTCTAGTTATTATTTCTAGTTATTATTACTCTAGTTATTATTACTCTAGTTATTATTACTCTAGTTATTATTACTCTAGTTATTATTACTCTAGTTATTATTACTCTAGTTAGTATTACTCTAGTTAGTATTCTAGTTAGTATTACTCTAGTTAGTATTACTCTAGTTAGTATTACTCTAGTTAGTATTACTCTAGTTAGTATACTCTAGTTAGTATTACTCTAGTTAGTATTACTCTAGTTAGTATTACTCTAGTTAGTATTACTCTAGTTAGTATTACTCTAGTTAGTATTACTCTAGTTAGTATTACTCTAGTTAGTATTACTCTAGTTAGTATTACTCTAGTTAGTATTACTCTAGTTAGTATTACTCTAGTTAGTATTACTCTAGTTAGTATTACTCTAGTTAGTATTACTCTAGTTAGTATTACTCTAGTTAGTATTACTCTAGTTAGTATTACTCTAGTTAGTATTACTCTAGTTAGTATTACTCTAGTTAGTATTACTCTAGTTAGTATTACTCTAGTTAGTATTACTCTAGTTAGTATTACTCTAGTTAGTATTACTCTAGTTAGTATTACTCTAGTTAGTATTACTCTAGTTAGTATTACTCTAGTTAGTATTACTCTAGTTAGTATTACTCTAGTTAGTATTACTCTAGTTAGTATTACTCTAGTTAGTATTACTCTAGTTAGTATTACTCTAGTTAGTATTACTCTAGTTAGTATTACTCTAGTAGTATTACTCTAGTTAGTATTACTCTAGTTAGTATTACTCTAGTTAGTATTACTCTAGTTAGTATTACTCTAGTTAGTATTACTCTAGTTAGTATTACTCTAGTTAGTATTACTCTAGTTAGTATTACTTAGTTAGTATTACTCTAGTTAGTATTACTCTAGTTAGTATTACTCTAGTTAGTATTACTCTAGTTAGTATTACTCTAGTTAGTATTACTCTAGTTAGTATTACTCTAGTTAGTATTACTCTAGTTAGTATTACTCTAGTTAGTATTACTCTAGTTAGTATTACTCTAGTTAGTATTACTCTAGTTAGTATTACTCTAGTTATTATTACTCTAGTTTATTATTAGTGTTATTATTATTCTAGTGTTATTATTATTCTAGTTATTATTATTCTAGTTATTATTATTCTAGTTATTATTATTCTAGTTATTATTATACTAGTTATTATTATTCTAGTTATACTACTACTGCTGCTAACAGTTATTATTATTATTATTATATTTTTATTATTATAAACAAAATAAGAAAGCCTTCGTACTTTGTTGGTTTTATAAGAAACCGTAGCATTTCTTATCCGATCATCATCCCTATCATGCTCCGCGGTGTCCCCATGGTTTCTTTGAGGTGAACCGAGCGTCAGTCTCATCTGTGTCATTCTCATTAAAGTATCCGACACATACGTAACTTCTAGTTCTGACTGGTACAGGGGATGTCTGTACTGTCCGTGATCCGACACTGTTTGTGAGTGGTAAGAGGCATGTCTGTAATTCGGCTCTGTTTGTGAGTGGTACGGGTTCGAGGCATGTCCGTAATTCAGCTCTGTTTGTGAGGGTATGTGTTCGGGGCATGTCCGTAAGAATGGTAAGGGGTATGTCTGTACCATTCACCGTAACCCATCGCTCTAAGTAATGAGTTGTACGCCTCATCAACAAATGTGTTCGAGGAGTTGGTTTCCTCCTCCCCTATGGAGGATGACTCCCGTATACGTAATATTTTAAAAAAAGATAATGGTGAGATATTTCGAATAAGCATTTATAATAAAATAGATACTACTTCAACTTGGTTTGAATATTCGATATGTGGCTCCTTATTCAAATCTGGAAGCTTCGGCTTTTGATAATGATCTCCTGAACCCGATATTATTTTCGAATTAACATGTTTTTGGGATGATGAAAATAAAGTGATGGTTCGTGATAGTTGCTGCATGAAATCATGAAGTCTATTTATATTGAAAATCTGGACGAGAAACCGTCATGGATTGGCCTAACCGTGATGGTTCAAAAGACTTAGACGCGGGTTTCACGAAACTTTGTCAACATCAAGTCAAACTTTGTCAACATTAGTGTAACTTGTACCTAAACATCACGGTTAGGTCAAACCGTGACGGTTACTTTCACACCAGTGCCTCTTTATTAGTGTCCTTTTATTGTTTGTTGTCGAGATGACAGTGAATATGACTCAGAAAGCATGACGGTAAGGTCTAGCGGTCACGGTATGGACAAACCTTCACGTTTAGCCCTAACCGTGACAGTTAGGTCTGGTGCCTCATAAAACACATGCGGTGTCCCTAGCACCACCCATATTAAATATGATCTTTTAATACTAGGGCAGTTCAAACTGTTCGACGCTAGCTCTATGATTATTCGGATCTTGCTCGAAAAATGCTCGTTCAACTTCTGCTTGACTTGAAATATATATATATATAATATATATATATATTATATATATATATATATATATAATATATATATATATAGGATTGGGTTCATATGAAAACCCTAAGTAATTGTGAGAACTCTTTAACCCAACCACAACCATGATTTAATATAAAAAATCTAGATTCCCATTGAATGGTTAGGATGACATCAAGGGCATTTAGGTCATTTTGTACTCTTACTTTTCTTTCTTGGAAATCAAATACCATCCTACACCATTGGAAATTTAAAAACCCACCCGCCACCACCTAACCCAACCAACTCACACCAACAACCCTCACCACCATCACCCCACTTTCAGCCAACCTCTCGACACCCCAATGTTATCGACGGTGGCGCAGTGGTGCGAAGCGTCCGCCACCACACTCTCCGCATCCAGAAGCTTTCGCTCGTGAGCAACAACCACCGCCTAGGGTTAATCCCGCCGGTGAAGCGTTCGTTTTCACCGTCGTAGTCGCAGCAGAGATGATGAATCGGTGAGATGTAAGCTGTAACATCTTCTTCGTCTCGACCACCGGTCAAACCACCACCCTTCTCCACCGAAGATATGGGTTCAAATATGGGTCCACTAACACCACCTTTTAGATCTGGGTTAAGATATAAAACAGATTTGTCTTTTAAAGATCCAGATCTAGGTTTGTTCTATTCTCGCGTGAGTAACCACCACCACACTATCGGGTTTTTCCAGATTGTTGTAACATCATGATTCAGATCTTGGTTCTCTTTCTCCACTATAAATCATACCATTTCAGATCTATTTGTTTATGGGTTTTTCTTTCTTTCAATTTCTGCATTTTTGTGTTTGTAGCATTCAAGAGAATCCACATTGGGTTGTTTATTTCCAAATCTAGTGTCAAATCATTATGGTTTCATCTTTTGTGCTTTTTATCTTAGTGCAGATCTGGAGGTTTTTAGTATACTTACAAAAGAAGTTGTAGTTTAATTTGGTTTACATTGGTGTATAAATATATGTTTTGGGTTAATTTTGTTACAGAGTTTGCTTATATATTTTATAATTAGTTTGCAGATTGATTTATATTATTTTACATTAGTTTACAATAGTTTACATTGGTTTACAGTCTGGTTTGGTGATAGTTTTGCTATAAGTTACAGTGTATAATAGTGTAACTTGATGTAAGTATGTACGAGTAATAGTTTTTTGATCTACATTAGTAATATTTGGTTGTTTTGTTCCAGATGTAGTGCTAAATCATTAGGACATGGTGTAATGTCGTCTGGATTACATTTAAAAACGTTTGATTTACATTGGTTAATGATTCTTTTGTGTTTACCATTCGTTTTACATTGGTTAATATTGGTTTACATTAGTTTACACTGGTTCATATTGATATAATGTTGTTCGGTTGTGTAATGATTATGTTACTTTAGTTGGATTTGTGTAATATCATGTATTAATAGCGTGACTAGATATTTTATACAACTTTGCAAAGATTATACTAGTATACAAACATAATGTAATATTGTTTGTTATAAATTTGCTATATGGTTAAACAATGTAACATTGTAATATGATGTAACTACGTATGATAAAACCTTTTTTGCAATACTATAGTAGAATTAAAGAGAAAATATGATGAATTTAATGGTGTAATTTTTATAAAAAAATTATAATTTAAAAACAGTTATGATTGTTTAAATAAAAAGGAGGTAAAGTTTTTAAATATAAAGAAGAAGAAATAAGGGATATAAGGATGCCACTTGTCATAATATTGTTAAATCTGAATTTTAGTGTGTGAGTTAAATGACTTTTATGCCCTTTGTAATAAAAAAATATTTGACAAATCTTATCCATTCATTTCTTGATCTATGGTTAGGATTTGGTTAAAAGGTTCTCACAAAACTAATAGTTCTCATTTGAACCTTACCTATATATATATATATATATATAAACAAACAAACAAACAAACATACCCAGTGTATCCCGCTGGAGAGCAGGGTCTGGGAGGGGTATATGGTGGCATGTCTTTCCTCTATCTAGAAAGATAGAGAGACCGCTTCCGAAGAGACCCCCGACTCGTTAACAAAGTCAATAACAATAACAATCATAATACAAAGCATACAACACACAGATATATATCACATAAAGAATTAGATAAAGCATACAACACAAAGATATATCTCACAAAGATATATATCACACAAAGATATAACACAGTCAATAACAATAACAATCATAATAAAAACGGCATGTAACACCCAAAGAGGGTATATGAGGAAACTACACCTAGCGAGTGTGGTCCGGCCATATATCACCGTATACCCTTCCCACCCACAAAACCCACTAAAAGTCCTTAATTTTAATTCTACGCCTCCACTCACTTCTATCCTCGATCATGTTCTCAGAAAGATGCAAGTCTATCATATCCCTCCTAATAACTCGTCCCAAGTCAACCTAGGTCTACCTCTACTCCTCCTACCCTCTAAACTGATGTTCTCTACTGCTCGGACAGGTGCTGCCATCGTTCTCCTCTTCACGTGCCCAAACCATCTTAATCTTCCCTCTCTTTTTTTTCTGTGATAGAAGCCACCTCTAGCCTCTGGCGAAAGACGTCGTTTCTTATCCGATCCAATCTTGTATGTCCACACATCCACCTCAGCATTCGCATTTCTGCGACCTCTATTTGTCTCTCGTGCGATTTCTTATGGCCCAACAGTCTGTGCCGTATAACATAGCTGGACGTACTGCCACTCTGTATAGTTTTCCCTTTAGTTTGGCTGGGAACCTCTTATCACACAAAATCCCTGATGCTGCTCTCCACTTGCACCATCCTGATTGTATACGGTGTGCTACATCGCTGTGTATCTCTCCATCTTCCTGTACGTACGAGCCAAGGTATTTGAACCTAGATGTCCGTGGGACCGCCATTCCCTTGATACTGATTTGGGTGTCCCCTCGGCCTCACCACTAAAGTTACAATGCATGTATTCTGTCTTAGAGCGACTTATCCTTAAGCCCCTGCGTTCTAGTGCTGCTCTCCACTATTCTAATCTCTCGTTAAGCACCGTCTTAGATTCTGATATTAAGACGATATCATCCGCAAACAGCATACACCATGGGACTGGATCTGTATAGACTTGGTAATCTCGTCCAACACTACTGTGAATAGGAATGGGCTCAATGCCGATCCTTGATGGAGTCCTACTTCCACCGGGAAGTAGTCTGTGTCTCCGACAGGTGCTCGTACATACGTTTTGCCCCGTCATACATATCCTTTATTATTTTGATATACCTCTCTGGTACCTTTCTAAGTCGTAGGCTTTCCCAGATGAGTTTCCGCGGCACACTGTCATAGGCTTTTTCTAGGTCAATGATACCATATGTAGGTCTCTTTTCTTTTCTCCATATTTCTCCATTATCCTCCTTATGACGTGTATAGCTTCTGTTGTAGATCCTGGCATAAATCCAAATTGGTTTACCGCTATCTGAGTTTCTCGTCTAATTCTCGTGTCAACAATTCTTTCCATAGCTTCATCGTGTGGCTCAATAGCTTTATTCCCCTGTAATTTGCGCAACATTGGACATCTCCCTTTTTCTTATATATGGGGACTATGACACTACTTCTCCACTGCTCTGGCATCTTTCCTGTCTTAAAGATGGTGTTGAATAAGTCCGTTAGCCATTGTAGGCCCTCATCCCCAAGGCACTTCCACACTTCTATCGGAATGTTGTCTGGCCCCACCGCCTTAGCCCTTCCCATTTTCTTCAAAGCTCTCTTGACTTCATCGACCGTGATGCTTCTACAATAACACTTGTTTTGTTGCATCGTTTGATTTGTTTCATCGATATCCGTTTGTTGATTTGTTCGTTATGTTGAAAAGGTTATCGAAGTACGTTTTCCATCTCCCCTTGATGTCTTTCTCCCTCACCAAGACCTTTCCATCCGCGGCCTTTATAAACTTCACCAATCTCAAGTCCTGTCTACTACGTTCCCTTGCCTTGGCGATCTTAAACATGTCATGTTCACCCTCTTTCGTCTCTAATCGCTTATACATCCTCTCGTATGCTGTGTTCTTTGCCTCTGACACAGACTTTTTCGCCTCTCGTTTAGCCTCTTTGTATTTATCTTTTAGCTCTGCTCGTTCTTCCTCATTATTACAGCGTAAAAGCTCTCTAAAACTTTGTTGTTTAATTCTTATCCTCTCCTGTACCTCTTCGTTCCACCACCAGGATTCCTTATGACCGATTTTCCTATTTGTTGTAGTCCCAAGCGTTTCTTTAGCTGCTTGAATGACTCTAGTTGCCATAGCCTCCCACTTTTGATTGGCATCTTCCCGTGGCCCACTCAGGTTCATTGGTATGATTTTATCTCTAAAGATGGTAATCTTTTCGTCTTTGAGTTGTCCCCATCGGATCGTAGGTCTACTTCTCTTAGTTGGTTGGATAATTGCTCTCTTCAGTCGTAGATCTGCCACCGACATGTGATGTTGAGTGACTACTGTCTGTCCCGGTATTGTCTTGCAGTCCTTCCACGAGCTACGATCTTCTCTCCTCATCAGCAAATAATCTATCTGTGTGTGTCTCCTGCCGCTGCTAAACGTAATTAGATGCGATTCTCTTTTCTTGAAAAACGAGTTTATGATGCTTAGTTCATGTGCTAATGCAAAGTCAAGGAGCTCCCTACCGACGTCATTCCTCAGACCATACCCAAAGCCTCCATGCACCGACGGGAAATGATCGTTGTCCTTACCGATATGCCCATTAAAATCTCCTCCTATAAATATTTTTCTTCTCGAGGTATGTCTCCCATAACGTGATCTAAGCTCTCCCAGAACTTCTTTCTTTCCGTATCCCCTAATCCTACTTGCGGTGCATACGCACTAATTACAGCCACTACTCGTCTCCTATTATTATCCTTAACAACATAAGTCTATCATCGATTCTTCTAACCTCCACTACATTATCCTGAAGTTCTTTAGCAACTAAAACACCTACTCCATTTTTATTCCATCTGACCCTGAATACCATAGTTTATACCCATTACACTCCTTTGCCCTCCCACCCCGCCATCTAGTCTCCTGGATGCACGCTATCTGAACCTTACGGCTCCTTAACACATCTATTATCTCTAATAACTTACTAGTAAGTGTTCCTACATTCCACGATGCCACTCGTAATTTATAACCCTTATTCCCTGTAGTTGCATCTCTCGTCACCGTACATGATCTCGGACAACATAATGTCTCCTGTTATCTATTATACCTTACTCACCCAACGTGACAAGACGCACCTTAAATAGAGGATGCCACACTAATAAAGCTTAAAACAAAAGCAGTCACCCACGCAGTGGTCAACAAACACAGACGAACACAATTACAACCAGCAACAGAAATATATCAAATCACAAGACAATGTGAGTGGCACAATCAAATCCCTATTTAAAAGCAGAGTGCTGGTACCCCTAACCCAGCCAATCAGTCCAATCAGTCCAAATGAAAAATATAAAAGAGCAGACTAGAAGCAGAGATAAGACCCGAGACGGGACGATCTCACCCAAATTACACTAACAAGTAGCTATTTAAAATCAGATTGCTGGTACCCCTAACCCAGCCAAACAATCTAAACTAACAGATATAAACTAAAGGTATAGTTAAAACAGATATGTAAACCTGAGATAGAACAGATATGTGCACCCAAATTACACTAATGATATAATGAAAGACAAGTAAAAACAGATATGTAAACCTGAGATAGAACGATCTCACCCAATGTACACCCAATTAGGGTTCTTCGTTTATGCAGCCTGTTCACGATCTCACCCAAATTACACCAATGTACACCGGAGATTGTTGGTACCCTGTTCACAGACTGTTCACAGATCGAGAGAAAGCCGAGAGTAGCAGACTGTTCACAGATCGGCGGTTGTGCTGTTCACAGATCGCCGGTTGGGGGTGATGTGGTGAGTGTTGCACAGATCTCCGTTGGGAGTGATGTGGTGGTGGGGGGGCGAATCGCCGGGTGATGTGGCTGTTCACAGATCGCCGGTTCACAGATCTCCGATTGCGCTGTTCACAGAGCGCCGGTGGGCTGTTCACAGAGCGCCGGTGGGGGTGTTGTGGTCGCCGGTGGGCGCTGATCACAGAGGGCCGGTGGGTTGTTCACAGAGCGCCGGTTGGGGCTGTTCACAGGGCGTCGGTGTCTGTGCAGGTCGCCGGTTTGGTTTTTTGCCGACGGAGCTCGCCGGTGAGGCTTTGGCCGGCGGAGATCGCCGGTGGGGGGGGGGGTTGTGGTCGGTGATTTGAACGTTGGTAGTGGTGCTGTCGGTGAGAGAGAGAGAGAGAGAGAGATTTTTATATATATATATATATTATATATGTATGTATATATATATGTATATTATATGTATGTATATATATATATGTATATATATATATGTATGTATATATATATGTATGTATATATATATGTATGTATGTATATATATATATATATGTATATATATATATGTATGTATGTATACATACACACATATATATTATACATTCATTTAGTAGATTTAGCCCGTTATATACAAATATATAATTATATGTACGCATACGAGATCAATCAACCTAATAAAAAACTAAACAATAAGCATAAAATGAAATACTAAGCCAGTTAAAGATATTTTTGACCCACTCTTACTCTTAGGGGTTGTTTGATTTTGTGGTCTCAGTCAGCCCTTGTTGACCGAATAAGAGCTGTTTTCAAATCTGACAGGGTAAGGGGAAATTTAGGCATGGGTCAGCCCCTGCTGAGCGGTTCAGACGTGTTATAGGCTGCCTCAAACACGTTGACCGGCCAAACTGTCTGACTGGGTCAGTGGGTCAGACATTTTGACCGGGTTTGACTGCAATCAAACAGCCTCTTAGTTGATTATCTCCCACTCTCATCATCATCGTTCTCTTCAATATGCTCACCAACTCATCAGCTGTACCTTAGCCTTATCGTCAGCCACAAGTATTGTCATTTATAAAAATATTATATTATGAAATGTGACTGCTTTCTAACTCATTCAAACTTAAAACCAAACATTGTTACCATATTTTATTGCAACATAAATCGGATGACAAACTAAATAGTTGCGTTATACAATTGTTTGTCACTCGTTTGCGCTCGCTCGATGATTCATACATTCATATTAGTTTCTCAGCTAAAGGAAATTTTTCTATAGTTAAATTATTTTTATAGTCAAACGTGTTTATAGAATCCAAACCTCTTTTATACATGTGTAAACCATAAATTTTGTAATCCAACTTTCACCTCTTTTTTATAGATTTAGACATTATATACATTTAAAATTTAACAATCGAATATTTATATTAATCAAACGTATTATACACATGAAAAAACTATTAAACATATAATCAAATGCATATATATTAAAAAAAAACTAACTCAATGTAGGCTTAAAATTTTTAACAGTTCTATTAATCAGGTAGTCATATTGTCACCATAGCAACATATATCAAGCAAAATTGTCCCCTACACGACTAAGGATGGGTTTTGAAGGTCACATGCTAATCAAAATCACCCGTTTTCTAGTAGTGTAGTGTTGGTGGTCTTCAAATAAATTTTGATGACTACTTTGATCGACACATATTACAGTGTGTATTGAAGTCACACAATGATGCATCAAGAAATTGTCAAACGTTGTGTTTCACCTGAAATGAAACAACATTCAGTGACAAATTTTTCACTAAATTGATTTCGTTGGAAAACTGTCCAATTGAGATCAAATAGAGACAAATTATATATATTCCAAGGCTTGTTAATTGTGATTAGTTATAGCACAATTATCATGGAATTTGGAATGAAATACTATTGAGTGAAATTATGTACGGGATTAAGTTTATAAATAGGAAGGCATACACGATGTAAAGCTAGAGAAACGGACCGGAAATAGTCATGGGCATCGTTCAACTCCCATCGGTCGTCGGTCAATGCTGGACCACATGCACACCATGTTTTCAAGCATTGAACAAGCGTGGTACAGCTGGTTGAATGCACTTGGCGGCCGGTCAATGCTAGACGGCTGGGTTGTTAAAAAAGTCGATTTCCTGCCTTTGGCTACGACGTAGGGGCTCTCTAGAGGCTCGGAACACATAGAAACTCCATCCTAATTTTATTCTTCTATAGAATCATCTAGATACAAGATTGAATTGCATTTGAGAGCAACAGGATGAGGTTTGAAAGAGTATGGACAACACTCTCCAAAATTGTTCAAGGATCTCTTACCATGATGCTTTTCTTCTATCAACACTCCATGTATAGATAACACCTCGTATCACAACGAGGATTTCTTTGCTTAATTGTGTTGTATAATTATTTCTATTCGATACTTGATATTATATGAGTTATGACATATGGATTCTTGTTTATGCTTGTGTCTCTAACATTAAATAGTTCTATCATTATCAAGTTAACAAGTGGTAACACAATGATTGATATTATATTTAAACATATAAATAGTTATAGGCATTAATTAACATGTGAATGCCAATAGGTATTTATGTGTGTTTGGTTTCATGTCAATTCCACAAACAATTTATCATATGCCACCCCGATAGTTAGTCAAGAAACAGATATTTGGTGTCTTTATATGGATTATACTCTAGATTAGTGGTGAAATTAACTACAGAATGTTTATGTTGTCGAATTAACATTGTTATCATTAGTTAAGTTTACAACTTTATAACAATACTTGAAAACAATTCTGAACTTTTGTTTCTCGTGTTTGCAATCTAACCTTGTGTTCTTAAGCTTCTCGTTTATTTCTGTCCTCTTCCTTTTATTATTTACATCGATCTTTAAATAAATTTGTGTAATTTTTTTTTATGATCAAACAAAAAGTGTAATACTGACTATACGCTTCTCATGGATATAATGCCCTACTATCCTAGAACCTAGAATATTTAGGTTTTTGCATGACTTAACTATAGTCATCAAAATAGTGCCGTTGTCGGGGAGATAGTACGCTTAGTGTTTATTCCTTTGTTTGATTTTGTTTAGCATTGTTTGCTCTAAATGTTAAAAAATCCAGAAAAATATTTATATCTTTACTTTTTGTTTTTATCTATTTTCTTTTTTTTACCTCAGGTATTATGTTTTGTGGGTGCAAATTCCTTTGCAGACATTTTAGAATGTTGAGTATTTTGATCTCATCATGGACGGTGTTGGTTATTCATATCCATATTGCGAGAGCCAATTGCACTCAAATCATAGTGTCCGAAATTCTTCCAAGCATGGGTATGATCTAATAGAATACGAAGACTTGTATTCATCTTATATGTATCATGTACCACTCGTAACCTACCATCATGTATATTTTTTAGTTAGACATGGGTAATTACTACTATAGAGAAGATTCATATGTTAACATGTATGAACCTTAGGTAGCAGATTTCTCAAGTTATCAGGAGTATGATGATTATTACTGTGGATGTTTACAATCGGAATATGAGACTGGTCATTTGTCTGAGCTTTTTTACTCAAAATCAATAAGGTCGAGGTCAACAAGCTTACCAACTGATGGATAGTGTGGTGGCTCATTCCTTAAGGAAATTAAGAAAATGAACAAAGGTTAGAGATTAACCAAGAATATATAGCATCACTTGCAAACCAACTTAGCAAGCTGAAGAAGGATATTTAGACGAAATGATACATGTTAAAGAGTTGTTTCAATATATGTTTTTTTTAGGTGCAGAGCATGTTAACTTTAGAGAATAATGCTACATTATATATTGTTACTTACGAAGAACTGCACCGCTAATGGCTGACGTATTAACAAATGAAGAGGTTATGTGTCTTTAAAAGCATGAAGTTGGATGTGTAAAGCCAACTAAAGATCCAATACCTCTTAAGAAACCATCAACTGAAATAATTCAATGTAGTCTTGACCATCCTTCCATATTCATTATTTCAACTAACAAAGTTCGGAAGAAGGTCTGAGATTAAAGATCAATTATGAAATGCATTCGTAATAATTTAACTAATTTGCTGACCATACACAAGAGAATGTGAACCGGGCATACTTGGGGAACTCGATAGGAAAGTGTTCAAGTCGACCACCATAACACATATCAAGTTTGAGGTGTGATCTGTCTGGCTACTATACTTAAAACTTAGCGTTATTCGGGAGACAATTTGAATAACTTTAGGATTGTGTTTATTAGAAAACCTTATGAGATTACACTTGTCCACTCAGGCCTACCTAGGGGTTTAAAAGACTTGTTTTGTATGCTTAATGCAACGAAAAGGAGTTTTAAAATTTTACTTTCATATTTTTCATATATTTTTTTATTTTTTAGTTGATTATTTTTAAACTTAAAAGTCTGCATTGAGGACAATGTAAAATTTGGAAGGAAGGATTACATTCTTGGTTTTCAAAAAATATATATGTAAAATTTTAAGCTAACCGCAACGTGAGAAGTTTTTTTCCACATTATTTTTCTTGAGTTTTGCATATGTTTGAGAACTGACTTCGTAGATCATCACCACAAATGTGGATCTTGCCATAATGAGTTCATCAACTAATCTTCTTACCTTTTATCATTTGCATTTTCGAATTTGTTTTATGTAGATCTGTCAAATATCACGGATCGAATAACAGCAACAATAGTATGAACTGAAATATCAACAGATCCAAATCTTTTACAAACTCTCACTAAGAAGAACATCACAATGATGAACTGCAACTATACTAGTTTACAAGAACTCGGGTCATCAATGTGATGAAACCCTAGAAAGAAAGAAGACGAATGCTTAGAAGCGTGTGATGTAAGCAGTGAGATAGAATATCTTTCAATCACACAATCTAGAGACTTCTTCCGTATTTATGAAGAAGGAAGAAGCCCTAGCTCAAAGCCCAAGCAGATCCAAAGCCCAAGCAGCAGCTATGCAGATCCAAAGCCCAAGCAGCAGCTCAAGTCCACTTCGGAGATTAAAGCCCAACAAGACCTAAAAAGATTAAACAAAAATAATAAGGTGTAGAACTGAATAATAACAATTATGAAAACATAAGAAAAGGAGAGCTACACCTTTTTACACCCCCCCTCAGTTCTAGCACCAAATTCATCATACAGACCAAGCTGTTTGCACATATCAACATGTTGATGTACCAATAGACCTTTAGTGAAGACATCAGCTAGTTGATCTGACGACTTAATGCCAGAAGTTTGAATAACACCAGAGGCAATCTTTTCCCTTAGGAAAAACAAATCAATCTCGAAATGTTTAGTTCGTTCATGAAATACTGGATTGGCAGTAATAGAAAGTGCAGCCGTGTTATCACAAAACAAAGACACAGGTAACGATACAACAACCTGCAGCTCACGCAGCAAATTAATAACCCATAAAACTTCACAAGCAGCAGCACACATAGCACGGTACTCTGCTTCAGCAGAGGACCGAGAAACAGTAGACTGCTGTTTGCTTTTCCAAGAAATTAGACATGAACCCATGAACAAACAAAAACCAGTGACAGAACGACGTGAATCAATGCACTTACCCCAATCAGAATCCGCATAAGCAGACAACTGAACAGAAGTACCTTTGGAAAACTTAAGACCCTTACCAGGGGACTGTTTGAGATAACGAAGTAACCTCAAAGCAATGTTTAAATGAGCTTCGGACGGTTTATGCATAAACCTACTGAGAAAATGAACTGTGTATAAAATATATAGACGTGTGTGAGACAAATAAATCAGTTTGCCAACTAATTTTTGATATCCAGTTATGTTACTAAGTAGATTAGCAGTTTGACTACACTGAGATGAAACCACATAATTCTGTTCAATAGGAGTGGAGACTGGTTTACAACCAGTCATCCCATACTCAGCAAGTAGTTCAAGACAATATTTCCTTTGTGACAAGGAGATACCAGAATCAGTTTGAATTACTTCGATACCCAAAAAATACTTTAACAAGCCTAAGTCTTTGATTAAAAACTGTTGCTGAAGTAAGTTTTTAACATTTGAAATGCTGTCAACACAATTCCCAGTAAGAATAATATCATCTACATACACTAAAAGCACAATAAACACAGAATTTTGAGAGAGTATAAACATAGAGTGATCACATTTACTTTGAACAAACCCAAAACCACAAAGAACACTAACAAGCTTCTCATTCCACATTCGTGGAGCTTGTTTGAGCCCATATAATGATTTATTTAACTTGCACACCTTAGTTTCAGTTGGAGAATAATACCCTTCGGGCAATTGCATATAAACTTCTTCATGTAAATCTCCATATAAAAATGCATTACTAACATCCAACTGAAATAAGGGCCAATCATTTTTAACAGCTAAACTAAGAACACACCTAATTGTAACCATTTTAACTACATGTGAAAAAGTTTCCTCAAAGTCTATTCCCTCCTTTTGACTATACCCCTTAGCAACAAGTCTGGCCTTATACCTTTCTATTTCCCCTGTGGATTTGTATTTGATTTTAAATAACCATTTACAGCCAATTGGTTTGCGATTAGGGGGAAGATCAACCAGATCCCAAGTATGGTTTCGATGTAATGCTTCCATTTCTAGATTCATAGCATTTACCCAATTGGGATCGGTTGATGCTACCCTAAAACTCTTTGGTTCAACTGTTTTGTTCAGATTAGTAGTAAAGCAGAAGTTTTCAGGTGAAAGATGAGAGTAGTTCACAACTTTTTCCAACCCATATTTAACCTTTCCTTCGATGACAAAGTCATTAAGTTTTTGTGGTAAAAAGGAGGGTCTAGTAGAGCGCCTAAGACCTACAGATACACAAGGACTGTGATCTGACCCCTCAGAGGTATTGACAATTTCATTTGCATCACGACCTCCCTCTACCCCGCCAAGACTGGCATTTGGTTGACCGGTTTGCTGACTTGCAGCCATACTCTCAGTCAACCTATCACCACTATCTGGCTGCAGAGTCCAAAGATCAGTGCTATCATAATTCCCTCTTTCATCATCGGGGATCTCTACATCTTCATGATTATCGGTTGTTTCAAAAGAGTCAAAGAAATTAAGGTGTGAAATTATAGAGTCTGTCTCATGATTAGTGTCTTTGAAAGGAAAGATAGATTCATAAAATTTGACATCTCTAGAGAAAAGCATGTGTTTTATTATCAAGACTCCACAATTTGTAACCTTTTTTATTATTCGAGTATCCCATGAAAACACATTTTTCTGCATTACTTGCAAATTTATCAGATTTATTTAGAATAGTACAAAAAATAAGCAACCAAATACACGAAGATGGTCTAAGGAGGGAACATGGCCATGGACAAGTTCATAAGGGGTTTTACCTTTTAAAATAGATGAGGGAGTCCTGTTAATAAGATAAGCAGCAGTAAGAATACATTCGGACCAAAACCTAAGAGGAACACCCCCTTGGAACAATAAGGCTCTAGCCACATTAAGAAGATGGCGATGTTTTCTTTCAGCAATACCATTTTGCTGAGGGGTATATGGGCATGATGTTTGATGAGAGATTCCATTTTTAAGGCAGAAATTCTGCATTTGAGAATTAACAAACTCGGTACCATTGTCTGATCTAAGAGTCTTTATTGAGGCCTCAAACTGATTTTTAAAAAGAGCATGAAAGTCCTGAACAAGTTGAACAACCTCATCCTTTTGTTTCATGAGGAACACCCACACTGCCCTTGAGTAGTCATCAACCAAGGTTAGGAAGTATTTAAAGCCTTCTTTACTGGGAGTTCGGTATGGTCCCCAGACATCGAGATGAATGAGTTCTCCCAGTTTCTTGGATTGATGAGTACTTAAAGAAAAGGAATCCTATGTTGTTTTGCCTTATGGCATGTTTCACATGGGTTATGAGCATAGTTTTTTAGCTTTAACGTGTTTTTAAGTGTGGATAGAGCTTGTTCAGCAGGGTGTCCCAACCGGGAGTGCCATAGATTGAATGTATCTATATTACTGTGACACACCTTAGCACTGTTGGTATTATCAGCAAACAGATAGAGGCCATCATATTGGTTACCAGTCGCCAAGGTTTTCTCTGTGAGAGAATCCTGTATATGGCATGAGTTTTCATCAAAGATGACTTTCAGCTTGTTATCTCTAGCAAGCTTATGAACAGAAATTAGGTTTACATGATATTCAGGAATAACAAGAGCATCTTGGAGGGTAACATGTTCATTAACCTTTACATTCCCAATTTTAACTACATGGGCACTTGACCCATTAGGATGTTTGACTTTTATGTTATAGTCAGATACATCAATTGTATTTAATAGATTTTTTTCCGTTTTAACCATATGTTGACTTGCCCCTGAGTCAATGATCCAACCAGACTCAATTGAGGCAGGGATACCCCCACTTAAGCAGTATCCAGGAAAGTTATTGTTATAGACACTATGGTGTAGAGAGTTACCAGCAAAGTGAGAATCAGAGGGCCTGTCATTGCTTTTCTCAGTTAGCAGTCCAAGAAGCTTTGTCACTTGATCAGGAGTAAGAGAGTTAGCAATTATAGATGCGGGTGAAGTGGAGGATGAGTTAGGTTTGACCCCTGATGAGTTATTAGATTTTGGGGTTCGTTGGCTCATGCCTCCTCTGGTTTTATATCCAGGTGGATAGCCCACAATTTCAAAACATTTTTCAACCATGTGTCCTAACTTATTACAGTGAGAACACTTTAGATTAAGATTAGGTCCTCTGAAGTTTTTACGTTTGCTTTCAAGATTTTGATTTACTTTTTCAACTGACTGTGAAGGTTTAGTCACAAAAGCAACAGATTCTGTTTTAACAGGATAGGTGGAAGAATTTCTATGAGATTCTTCCCTTGAAATAATGGAGAATGCTTCTTTTATTGAGGGGAGAGGGTCTCTTAGTAATAGGTTTGTCCTTACAGGTTGATAAGCACTGTCAAGTCCCATAAGAAATTGCATAAGTTTTATAAGGTGATTAAAGTCATTAAAGGACTTGGCAGCTTTACATGTACAGGAAGGAAGTTGTAGCATTTGATCTAGTTATTTCCACATAATGTTTAGTTTGTGATAGTATTCAGACACAGGACATCCATTTTGTGTAGTACTGTTTATTTTTTGATATAGACCAAATACTACAGATCCATCAATTTTATCATAGGTTTCTTTTAAGTCATTCCAAATTTCTGAGGCCAATTTTGAGTACACTTGACCCATATACAACTCTTCAGAAATGGAATTTAGGATCCAACTAATGACAACAGAGTTACACCTATCCCACTGTTTTGAGAGAACTTGATTACCATGTTTTTTGTACAAGATCCATCAATGAACCCATATTTATTTTTAACTTCTAATGCTAGTTTCATTGCATTTGCCCAGACAGTGTAGTTTTCTGAGCCTTTAAGTTTTATAGTAACAATTGTTAGATTACTAGTGTCACTTGCATGTAGGTATAATGGGTCACTAGCATCAAGTTTACTTACAAGTGTTTCATTATTAACAGGTTCTGTGTTAACTATATCAGATTCAGCCATTTTGAACAAACCAAGTATTGAATGATGTCACACAAGCATGCGCACAAAGGACACCAGAGGCCAGCGCCAGGTTTTCACACCAATCAATCGGTAGATCAAGGATTAGCCCCTGATGTTGAATGCAACACACAGAAAGAAAGAAAGAATATCACACAGTGATGCACAAACAATGCCCTCTAGGGCACAACAGTAAAGTAATACCGTACTCCTAACCCGGTCAATCAGACAGCCTAGAGCTATAACAAGAATATAAGAGAAAGAGAGGGAATCCTCACAGTGGGTTCACCCAAAATCGGGCAAACCAAGAACAACCAGAGATTGGTGACCTTCGAGGGTCACAGATAATGATGAAGATACTCAGCGATGTTGAGCGCTTTGGCGCACTTGTTCTCACTGCAGATCTTGAACGATTCTCAATATTGAGGAGCTGCCGTAGATCTTGATCTTTGGCTAGGTTTTAGGTATTCTGCGATTGAGCTCGTCGGAGCCTTCACACCGGTGCGATATAGCGGAAGCGCACGGAATCAGAGACAGAGCTCTGATACCATGGTAAATATCACGGATCGAATAACAGCAACAAGAGTATGAATTGAAATATCAACAGATCCAAATCTTTTACAAACTCTCACTAAGAAGAACATCACAATGATGAACTGCAACTATACTAGTTTACAAGAACTCGGGTCATCAATGTGATGAAACCCTAGAAAGAAAGAAGACGAATGCTTAGAAGCGTGTGATGTAAGCAGTGAGATAGAAGATCTTTCAATCACACAATCTAGAGACTTCTTCCGTATTTATGAAAGAAGGAAGAAGCCCTAGCTCAAAGCCCAAGCAGATCCAAAGCCCAAGCAGCAGCTATGCAGATCCAAAGCCCAAGCAGCAGCTCAAGTCCACTTCGGAGATTAAAGCCCAACAAGACCTAAAAAGATTAAACAAAATAATAAGGTGTAGAACTGAATAATAACAATTATGAAAAACATAAGAAAGGAGAGCTACACCTTTTTACAAGATCATATGTATTGATTTAGTTAGGCAAATAAACCAGTCATTGGGTAGGGTGAAACTCTTTTTTCGTTCCTTGATTGTGTTTAAAGAGTAAATTTACATGAGTTTTAGAGTTATATAACACAGGTGAATTTATTTTTGACTTTGTATTGTAGTATCTGTGGCTTTGATTTTCCCTAAATAATTGTTTGCTTATATGTAAAAAATTACATTATTTTACTTTGTAAGTACTTTCACACTTTAGTTTAGTATTCCTGCATAAAGAACCTTGACCCAACAAAAAGAGGTTAAGAGTTGAATCATTTAGTTACAAAACTTGTATCTTGAGTGAAATTCCAATGGAATATGGGAGAAATATGAAATATCTATAATAGGAGTTCATCAAATTGTAACCCTACAAATCTACTACACACGTATACTGTCTAAAAATAAATTAATTAAGAGAAAGATAAAGAAAACATGAAAAAGAAAGGGAAAGGAAAAATATAATAAAGGGATATCATAGTGTTGATGCCCTAAAGTTGGGTACGAAATTAACCACTTGTTTTGGCATATAGAAACCTCAACAAACCTTTGGAAGGGTTTTATTTATGGTAATGTGTAATGTAAGATTGTGAAATGAACCTGTAACATTTAGAGTTTATAAATAGATGAAAAGATTAAAATGTTAACTAAATACTTGTATCTTAAGTCCCTCAAATATTTAATATTGAGTAAATTCTTGACCACAAGCCATGAAAAGAAGAAACTAGGAAGATATTATAGAGATTGAAGATCTGCTAGGCATAAATATATGCATGCTATCTAGCATACATTTGCGTTATCATGTATTCATCAACGTTGAGACAGATTGAATTCCTCCATGGTTCTCTCCAGTGAAAAAAGCAGGTTGTTTGGGTTGAGGCAACACACCCTCACTCACCAGCATCAGAACCACGGATAGCATAGCAGGCCTATCTTCTGCATGATGTTGTACACATAACAATGCAACATGTATTGATCTTAATACTTCAGAGATGACATATGAGGCATGTAATGATTCACTCATTAATTCAATGGACCTGCCTTCATTAAATAGTCTCCATGCCTACATCAAACCAAAATCCATATTTAATAAATCAATAGTTATTGGTTAAAATATTAGGATTTAGTCTTACAGCTAACTTACATGTCCAAGAAGGTTATCACTGTGGTCACTATGAGAGAACTCTCTATTTTTTATACCGCTAATTATCTCCAACACCAGAACACCAAAACTAAATACATCAGATTTTACAGAGAAACGACCATGTACTGCGTATTCCGGAGAAATGTATCCACTACAACAAATAAACGTATGTATTAGTATTAGAGTTCTCTTTCAGTTTCATATATCTTCTTCTTCTTCTGTGATAAATGTTAAAGTTAAGGAGGCTTCTTACTATGTCCCAACTACTTTCTTTGTCTTAGTAGTAGTATCATGCCCTACAAACCTTCTAGCAAGGCCAAAATCAGATATTTTTGGATTCATGTCACCATCTAGCAATATATTACCTGCCTTTAAATCTCTATGGATAATTTGAAGGCGGGAATCTTGATGTAGATAAGAATACCTCGAGCCATACCATGTATATTTTAAATCTTTGAGGCAGTCAAGCATTAAACTCCTGGTTTCATCTGCCAAAAGATGAATACCATCATTTTGGGCATTTATTCATAAATTTAAAAGTAAGATACTTTCTGTAATCATAAGAGAGAGTCAACCGAAGAGAAAAAAGTCCAAGCTTTTATTAGGCATGTATTCATAGATCAAAATCAGTTCATTTTTCTGAATGCAAAATCCAAGAAGCTTCACGAGATTCCGATGCTGAAGTTTTGCAATACAAATGACTTCATTCTTAAACTCGTCGAGCCCTTGCTGGGATGTTTCTGAGAGCCGCTTCACAGCTATTTCTCTCTCATCTTCCAACACACCCTAAAAGATTAGGTGTAGGGTAAATAATAGGATTGTGATATGACATTTCCAACTCGTGATAGTGATAAGCAATGCATTTTATTTAAGAAGCACAAACGAATTACCTTATAAACAGGACCAAAGCCGCCTTCTCCAATCTTATTCGAGACACTAAAGTTGTTCGTCGCTTTGGTCACTTCAAATAGACTAAAAAATGTAAATCACCAAGATGTTCCATTTGCATATTTGTATTCTTTTCATCAAGCAAATACTTTTTCCCTACAAGATGATATGTTTGATTGCTTGTCATATTAAATTATTTATCCTATAAACATGCAAAACTGTCAATATATAGTTAATTGTTCCTCTGTGTTACCTCGTCTTCTCATGTGAGCCCTTTTCGTTATCTTTCTACAGGCATACACCAATATAAAGATAAGCGGCAAAGCTAATAAAGTCAAAAGCAACATTAGAAGAATCCTTCTCTTCCTGTGAAAATTAAACTGGGAGTCCACAAGACCTTTCATTAAGAAATAGAAATAGTTTAGCAAATAAGCATATAAGCTAAAATTAAGAATAAAATTAATCCAAATTTAGAAAAACACAAAATGTGTACTTCTAACTCCATGGCATTCATTTTTATGTAAATATCTTGAATTACATCATACTCTCTGGTGTCCATAAGTTCATCAAACCATATCAAACATCCACTTCCTCCATTCCTAATATCTAAACTTGAATAAGCTGTACAAGAGCAATTTCTTTTGCAGGCCATCTCACATTCTCTAAGAGTCATGGTCACATTATACCACGACCTTCGCGTATCTGGTACCTTCACTCCTTCAATTTTCCAAAACCCATCCCCGTCCCCATTCCCATTCCCACAATTCAAAGGCGTTTTGCGTATGCACCCACTTACCCAATCAGAGGCCTTCCATTCCTCAGGATTTCTCGGTTCAAAACCTTGCATACATGTACAAGGTGGATGCTTATTAATGTTACAAATTCCATATGGACCACATAGCGAATAACGTTCACAAGTATCTGCAAAAGAGTCCGTATACACAATCCAGTCTTTGATTCGCTCAACCCACTGCAAAATCCTTGTCTTGCCATCCCATGTCAAACTACCCTCTGAACAACTGAACTTTTAAGTGCATATCTATGAAAGATTTCCTTCTCATTAACACAAACTCCGTCGTATAAATCCCATTCTCCTTTTCAATAGGAAAACCACTAAAGCCGAGACCATTCCATGGTCCAAGTCTATATAATAAAACCTTACCCCGCCACCCGAAATGTTGCGGATATCCATTTGTGTCGACTATGTTACTATACTCACCTACAGCAGGATCATCAGGACTCTTCCAAGATACCATACACCTTTGCAACCCTGTTACCAAATCCTTCCCGAATTTCATTCCAGGTAGAAATGTGTCACCAGGATAGTCAAAACTTTGCCAAATCATTTTATTATCATTCCACACAACAAGATTTCCACTATCTTGAAGCTGCAGCGTGACCACTGGATTGTCACTCGCCATAGACACCGACGAATTGGATGACCAGACCATCTGCAGCTGGATGATGCCGCTGGAAACCACGAGGTTTCCGTTTCTGCTTAGTTTGAGCATACCTGATCTATCTTTAATCGGTGTCTCCCTGTTAGCAACCCATACAGCGGTACCATATGATATCTTCTTGTACCATATCCCCAAGTATCGCTTCTTCGCTTCCCGGGCTGAAAAAGCCCATTTCAAACATTCTCCTTGAGAAACAAGGGTGTCACCATCTTTGATTTCTTGAGTTGCAGACATGGTGTCTGTTGCAGTGCAATTTGTAAGCAGCAATAGTATGAAAGCAATAAAGAAGAATATATGTGTGCACTGATCCTCCATTGATGAATACATGTGTTGGCTGGTATTTTTTTCAATTGCAGCTAGCAATATTAAAGCAATCTGTTGATGATCAACAGGAGTTTATATTGCTGACAATTATTGTAAATCGCCAAGCAGAAGATTTAAATGCTTCATAACCACAAATAGGTATATATTAATTTCCCACAGCTTTTGACTACTTGCGAGCTCTATTCATTTAATTTATACAACATTTATAAGAATTAATACTTTATATCAACAGGTCTATGCATACGTAGTAGTTATTTTTATTGAATTATTTTTTGACACTAAAAGAAAAGGATTTGGTGATAAACTAAATAAAGTATATATAATAGACTAATAATGTTAAATATATCATTATTATCTCTTAGGAGTTAGGATAAGTTAGATGTTGTAATAAAATAAATTAGATGTTGTAATCAAATAAATTAGATGTTGTAATCAAATAATATAAAACGCTGATATATCAATTGATTACCAAGATCAATAAGGTAAGATTCATGGAAGTCAATGAAAGAGCATGAATGAAATCAATCACACTACCATCTGTTAGCTCTATTATATCCCCCAAGACAAGCAAATTACAACATTAGAAAACAAAGATACTAACCGACAGCTTCAGTCCTTGGACTTTCAGAGCTATAGCAATAGTCCTACTTTTGACTTTAACTTTATTTCATAGCAATAGTCCAACTTTTGACTTTTAACTTTATTTCATCACATATAACATTAGAGATGCATAAAAAATATTAAAATTTAATCTATAATTTTTAATTATCATACACCACTGTAACATGTGTTCAATTACAACGTTCGAAATGTAAGAAGAAGTCTTTATTTTCTAAATTTCTAGGCCTTGTGCTAGCGCCTCCATCGCCTCACGCTTGAGGAGTGCGCTTTTTAAAACAAAGCAGATCGATAAGCACGGGTCGTTATTCTAATAGGGTGTAGGCACGACCATGCTCCTCATCGGAGCTGGTTAAACCAAACTCCCATCGAAATGCTGCTGAGATTGTCTCTGTCTATGGTGTAATCAAATTATGAATAAATTTTTTGAAAAAACAAATATATTGAAATATGTTGAATTAAGTAAACTATTCAATATTTATACAATTTGTTTTCAACATTATTTGGATTGATTAAAATCATGAATTAGTAAAGATATTAAACAAATAAACTTCTAAAATTTCATGTGATGATCTAGGGAGGGAGGAGAGAAAGATATATAGCTATTTAATAGAAACTCACGAGTAATTACCCATGCTTCTCGTTGGTCTTATATGACTTATATGAAACGTAGATGAAAATAAAAATGTTGTGAGAGTATTTTTGTAATTTATGAGAAAATCAATATGTTGTAAAGAAAGCATTGAGAAATACTAAAGCTAATTAAAAGGTGTTTTTATGTGTGAAGCATTTAGAAATATAAAAGCTAATTAAAAGGTGTTGGATATGTATGTGTGAACCTTACAACGTTAACATAGCTCGATATCATACTTATATCAAAAGTAAAACTAACTAAGCATGTAGCAACTTATATATAAATATATATCCAAGTTATAAATACAAATATTTGACCCGCATTAGTTGAGTAAAACTAAAAGCGATATGTGGATAAAATAAGTCACAGATGTATATTGAGAATTTTATGAAATATTATATTTAATTAGAAGTTATAAGAGAAAAATAAAATATCTTAAAAGTTATGTATAATATAAGATTAGTAAAAATAAATAAATAAATAAATATTTAATGAGATCAACTATATAGTTGGCTTGAACTTCGGCAAAGAGTTTGGTGTTGCGTCCTTCGCCATCGAGCCAATGTTTGTTTTCTTTTTACCGATATGGCTTATTGTGTATGTCACCTCCATCGAATGGCTCAATTAATTGTACTAGCAGAAGCAAATAGCAGCATATTAACTAGTCCTAAATTCTCAATTTACAAACCGTTTATGATACCTACTAGGTACATTTCTATAATCCAGTACAACTTCAATAACAAAACAAGATTTTTGGGTTACAATCTATAACCATATACAAGTCAATCATATCTAAGCCGAACTTCAACGTTTCCAAACTCGCTTAGACAAAACAACCTACTAGCCTTTTCTAGTCAAGCACTCCTAAGATTCTGCTCCAATAATATGTTTCCTTTAACACAAGCTAAAATACGTGAACATATATTTTTGGTGAGTTGCGGCCGGTGACTTCAAGTCATGTTATCAACAAGGCGAGTAAGTTGTATGTAACAAATCACGTCTTGTAAGCCTAGCTTACAAATCAATTGACAATGTGTTTATGTCAATATATGCCTCATTGTGTATGAAGTTATATGAGTAGGGTTGGTTAACAACACTCTTGCCAACTAAACCCCAAAGCATAATAACCGTGGTTTAACAACAACTGGTAGTAGAAAAAGATGTGAGGCACCCTTATTTTGATCTGATCTGTCTAAACACATACATGTCCCGAGGTAATCAAGTTCTTACCTTAAACAATTTCCCGATAACTTGTTGTATACAATTTATCTTGCAACACACTCAAAACAATTTTATTAATCTAGATCAATTTCAAGCTCGATTACAACTCTAAAACAATTATCAAAATGAAGGATCACATACTCATCTACATTTTAATAGAAGTGCAAGACTTGCTTAGCTTCAACCAATCCAAATTCAATTAATGCAATGAACAAGTTTTGTAATCCTAGTCTAATCATCCAACATAATTTATTATATAACCTGACTATGTAAACTTAGACACCAAGTGCTTTAAAATCTAATCAGGTTTAAGCTTCAACTTATCAGTGTTTATAATAACTGATCCTGACAAGGCCATGTCTATATATGAAAGGCCTGATATAAAGAGATCTTACAATTGGACTTACACAATGTAAGGTTATTAATAAGGTTTGATGCAACCCAAACACTCAAAGTCTTTCCTGCATGCATGCATATGTACACTGAAGTGGAATGCTTCGGAGATTCACACTGACTTGGAAATTATTCTAAGTGTGAAATCTTCCGATCCAAGACCAACATCTTCCAAAGCCAAAAGATGAGTCTTCCGAAGCTCAAGGACAAAGTTTTCCGAAGACAACCATTAAGACAGATTTCTTCCGAAGACTTTTATATTACATGCTTTATCTGATGTATTTTTTACCTAAAGTTGAACCACTTTACGCTGCCACTCTGATAGTCACCAACCTTTCATGAGTTGGTGAAATGATCCATGCTTTTGTAAACTGTACATTGAGGTCTTGAGTCTGTATTTTCCATTTCTATGTACTTTATCCTTTTTGTAAAATATTAGGATGTGAGCTATGGCATGTCATAGTCACTAGTCAAAAGACAATCTGTCTTTTGACTCTACATGGATTTTGTTGTCTAGTTCATGTATCGAGCTGGCCTTCAAAGTATGGCCAGCTGTAGGTTAATATAACTATTCTCTGGTCCTTGTAACTGGTAAGGTTTTTGAGTTGAACTTTGTGAACCACTTTGTAGGAACTAGAAGATCAATATACATTAACCTTGAAAAACCAACTGCTTGTGTGTTGCTTTAGTTTCTGTCTTCTTACATTTGTGTTTCTTAGTTCACTAAACTCATTCTTATCAGTTCCCTATTTGAATTGTTAAGTGTTGATATACACTTTCATATTTGTGTTTTTTGTGTTGAACAAGTGCTGTGACAACCCGAAATTTTTCGTGATTTAATATAAATTTTATGTGAATTTACAATTTATTTTTAAATTTTTTTTATTATTTAATAATAGTATTAATAATAATAAAAATAATGACAATGATAATAATAATATATTATTATGAAAATAATAATGATAGTAATAATAAAAATAATAATATAATAAATAGTACTTTATAAAAGTTTATTAAATTCTGAAATAATAATAAGAATAATAAAGTCCAGGGGGTGGTTTGTGTCATTTTTGGAACTTTAAAAGAAACTTAAATACATGAAATAATAACATCGAAACCACAGGGACCAAATGTGTAAATATTCAAAATTCCAACCGCTTCCGGCCGCCGCCGGCGACCTCCGGCGACCTCTAAACGCCAAATATACACGGTTTTAATTAATCAAAAGCTACCGACACCTTTGCATGATTGATTCGAGCTAATGGGTCACTACAATTTGAATAATCGGGTGGATTAGGTACGATTACCACTCAACCGAATTATTTCGGTCGACACCCACCTAATCGGCACTAAAACCAATTAATAATAAAAAGTGAATACACGATAACGATCGTTTGAGCCTTTAAAACCGTCCATCGAGTTTCATTTGAGCTAAAACACACAAACACATCACAATTAAACACTCCTAAGTCGCGACCTGCAACTAGTCGAACACGCTTATCGAGCTTCAAACCAGGTAATTAAAACTATCTACATGCTCGATTTCATGTAGGGATTGAAAGCCCTATGCTTAATTTCATTAACATTTGCAAATCGATGTTTAATTTGATCGATCAGAATTAGGGTTCTTGGATTTGGATTATCCAGTTGGTTGTGCTTAACACTAATTGGAACCGGATCCTTGTGCGGCTATATGCCTTTGGTTCACTGGTTAAAACGCAATGTTCCCCATCCAAAAGTCACGGTTCGAACCCGTGCACCTCCTCTTATTTTTTTAATGCCTTTCTTGACCTCTTAAAAATATGCAAAAATTCCCAAAAATTATAAAAATGAGTTTTAAAAACTTCCTTTATTTCAAAACTGGCTAATTTATTTTCTATAAATTTATTTGTTTAAAAACTCCTTATAATTTTTATAAAATATTATATGCAAAGGTTATGAATAATTATTTTATACAAATAAATTCTAAATATAAATTAAATTATTAATTTATTATTGAACATTATATTATCTGTAATTATGGATAACATAATTAATAATTAGATAGTTTATACTATAATTTGATAATATTATTATTTATACATAATCTATGTTCAAATATGATAATATTACCATATAAATAGAATGTTGAGATGATTTGTGTCTAATTATAAATCTTACAATTAGATTTTATAAATTAAATTATAAAATATTAAAGTATTCTATTTGTGTTTTAAACATGATAAACATAAATTAGATTTTATATATTAAATTATAAAATCTTACAAAATTAAATATAAACTTACATGTTTAAATAATATCTATAATTTACTTAGAATATAATGATATGTTAAATCATTATTAAATTAATTAAATTTTATAATATATATATCTTTAGTTATTAATGAATTAACAAAGATAATAAAATGATTTACTTATATTTATAACAAATCCTCGAGAACCAAACCTTAGATCGGTTGAACGCCAGGTTCAAGATCTAACTTATTAGGTTATGGATTTGTAACTATTTACTTATGTGAATTATAATTTCTTAGCAGGAATTTACTAGGTTGTCAACACCACACAAGGACTGAGGTGAGTTCATAACTATTCCCCTTTTTAATCATTTAAATATTTTGGGGCTGGAATACATGTTGTAATTGAAATTACAAATTATTTTTGTGTATTATGTTAAATAATAATTTGATCACATTTATGATTACATATGGTTATTATGAAAATCCTTCTCTGTATACTGGACTATAAATAAGCAGGGATCTTTTGGATAGTACTATCGGGGAGTGACTTACCCCCACAAAGGTATGGACTGTGATCCATATCAGATGCACAAAGATCTTGTTGTCATTTGGGATGACTGTTTCTGTAGTGAGAAGGCAGATGCGCACTTTATATAGTTTGCAATATAGTTCCAGTTACAACCCATATGAGGATAAATGTAAAGGAGGATTTGCTCCCTCTGATTTGAAATTATTATGATAATATAATATACACATGAAAAGGATATTAACTAGGTACATGGACAAATCCTATGTGAAGGATTTGTTGGGCTTGTACATAGTGGTATGTGGGATAGCGGTTTCACCTTAATGAAAAAGGGTTCCGACAGGCTATTCATATACCGGTGAGTAAATTAAACTCACACTTTTACAGTAAACCCTTCTTTGAATGATAATGGATGATTTATCAAATGTGTTTTACTTACCTATGAACTCACCAACCCTGTGTTGACACTTGATTTTACATGTATTCCAGGTATCTACTAGCTTATGGATATGCACAAGGATCATATAAAGCTCCAGATACATATTGTTATTAATAGACATGATTAGACGTATTGTTAAGAACAATATATGTATTTATTTCCGCTGCGTATAATATTTAATACTCTGATTATTAATGAAGGTTATCTAAAACTTATCATATAGATAACTGCATCTCATGTGTAACTACTGTGTTCGATCCTTTGCTCACCCCCTCCGTGATAGATTCCATTGTTAAGAAACAATATATGTATTTATTTCCCGGATTTAATACTCTGAATTATTAATGAATGGTTATCTAAAACTTATCATATAGATAACTGCATCTCATGTGTAACTACTGTGTTCGATCCTTTTGCTCACCCCTCCTGATAGATTCCAGACCCGAATTTGAGGGTGTGACAGATTGGTATCAGAGCCATTGGTTATAGTGAGTTTAGGATTTGCATTTAGCCTATAGCCACACACATAGTTTGCACAAAGTAAATTGCCTTAGTTAGAGATTGACTAAGATTAAGAAGTTATATGCCTTATGTGATTCCTCTTATACCTTGATTCCTATCAATACACAACGAATCTTAAAACATATTCTAAGGCATTGTGTGCCTAATTCAAGTGATTTCAAACTCCAAAACTCGATTGTTATTCATGGTTTTCAAAATCGTCAAAGTCTGTGTCTTACAACTTGAAACATGTAATGCTGGAAGAGTGTGATGCCTGTATCTCGGTGTTCTTCTAGGCAAGGTATTCGCATATATCCAAATCACCGATGGACCTGTTTACCTTACCTGGGAACCCTTGGATGAGTATCTGCTTATAGGTACGCATGTCTTCAACAAAGTTGTGATTGACCCAATACTTTGATTAGTCAACGTACCCGCTTTGATTTACGAATCAAACGATTACACCTGGAGCATCTCTTTGCTATTATGCCAAATTCTCGATTGTCGTTTTCATGTTGAATAGCTCATACTACCCAATTTCCATGAAATTCTTAATGATCTTTCAGAATGGCTTCTCGTCAAATCAGTTCACGGTCTAGAAACTCTGGTCGTAAGATTGCTGCTATTGTAGCACATGAAGTTACTGCGGTCATACACAAGTCTATAAGACAAATGGGTCAAATTACCTTGACGTGTTCCATTTGGTATCTAAGCTACACTTGTCCTAATTTAAAGAGAGACTTGTTTCCCTAGTACTTGCCCTGACATGGTTATACCTGAAATCCTGAAAGTATGAAGGATGGCAGCTATCATTAGACATATTGTACTTATGTGCTTGTAGTTTATTACTACTACTTAAGTTCTGTCCTACTTAGAGCCTTCATGGTATTTCCGTTCATGATATTAATTTTATCTTTTAAGAGATACTTCCACTAAGCATTCAGTAACTGAGGGGCTGATTGAATGCTTAGAATGAAAGTGGACTACAGGAAATATAGAAGGGTGATGATACTCTCTATACATACATTACGTTATTCTCTGGGATAATGCTAAGAAAATTAGGTGTCGTGTAACCGATTTAAGCACATTTTTAGTATACCAGTGATGCTTATATATAGGATTATTGAGGGTTTGAGATGAGTTCAAAGCCTGGTGATTGAGGACTATTACTTAAGGAATGAAATGCAAAAGTTAGAATTGTAATTCTAAAATCATGCAATGGTAGGGTTAAGTCGTGCTCTTTATACTAACAAACTCCATGACTTGATAAAACTGATGTCATACCGTATGACATTAGACCAAATAGAATTAAGAAGGACACTGGGAAAAATCTAGTACTAGTAGAATAAGCCTCTCTAATGGTTTAGATGATTTGCTTTAATGCCAATGTTGTGAACCTAGCTATGTTGGTTGATACGATTAAGCTAACATGTGTTAAACGGGGACATTAAGAATATTGGAGTTCCGACCATTACCATAAGTGTGCCCTAGGTGATTAGGACCCCAAGACGAGTTAGAAACAATCAGAACTAGGAAATGACTATAACTAGAAAGTAAGAATAGTTAAATTATGGAAATAAATGTAATATATCACGCGGTCATATATTTATGACTGAAGCAAGCCACATTAGACAGGACAAAATGTTGTTACATGCACGTACCTTATCATCGGTAGCTACACATCTATTTGATACCAGGGTTGATAATAGCTTTGATTCTTCTGGAGTTATTCTTCAATTTAGCATTAACCCTAGTTGCTTAGAATTATCTCTAGACACGGAGTGCCAGTGTCTATCACCTCTAATCGTGACACACGTTCACATCTATCTTTTGGAATAAACTTCAGAAAACTCTAGGTACTTGCCTAGATATAAGCACAGCCTATCCTATCACCCTAAGACTGATGGTCAAAGTGAAAGAGCCATACAGACTCTTGAGGATATGCTATTGATTTTGGAAAGAACTGGGAAGGTCATCTACCTTTGGTAGAATTTTCATATAATAATAGCTATCATTCGAGCATCAAGGCGGCACCATTCGAGCCTTATATGGACGTAAATGTAGATCACCACTTTGCTGGGCAGAAGTCGGAGATAGTCAACTTACTGGCCCAGAAATGATCTTCGAAACTCATGAGAAAATTGTCCAGATAAGAGAACGCATGGCTGCTGCCAGGGATCGCCAGAAAAGCTATGCTGATAAACACCGCAAGCCACTGGAGTTTCAGGAAGGAGAGAAAGTTTTACTAAAGGTATCTCCCTGGAAGGGAGTTATACGCTTTAGGAAACGAGGGAAATTGAACCCTCGCTACGTGGGGCCTTTTGAAATTGTCAGAAGGATTGGCCCAGTAGCCTATGAATTAAATCTACCTGCTGAACTTGGTGGTGTGCATAATGTTTTCACGTATCAAATCTAACGAAGTGTTTATCCGATGAATTACTGTTGTGCCTTTCAATGAACTGCAAGTATGTGAGAAACTCAGACTTGTTAAGACACCAGTTGAAATCATGGATCGATAAGTTAGACAACTTAGGCATAGAAAAATTCTGATTGGCAGAGTTCGGTGGAACTCCTGACGTGTCCTGAGTTCACTTAGGAACGAGAGGACGAAATGATGCGCAGGTATCCTAACCTGTTCAAAGATGTTGTCCGTACATCTTAATTTTCGGGACGAAAATTCCTCTAACAGGGGGATGATGTGACAACCCGAAAATTTTCGTGATTTAATATAAATTTTATGTGAATTTACAATTTATTTTTAAATTTTTTATTATTATTAATAATAGTATTAATAATAATAAAAATAATGACAATGATAATAATAATAATAATTATTATTAAAATAATAATGATAGTAATAATAAAAATAATAATAATAATAATAATAATAGTACTTTATAAAAGTTTATTAAATTCTGAAATAATAATAAGAATAATAAAGTCCAGGGGTGTTTGTGTCATTTTTGGAACTTTAAAAGAAACTTAAATACATGAAATAATAACAATCGAAACCACAGGGACCAAATGTGTAAATATTCAAAATTCCAACCGCGTTCTCTCTCCTCTCTCGCGTTTTTCCGGCGGCCCTCCGGCCGACCGCCGCGACCTTCCGGCGACCTCTAAACGCCAAATATACACGGTTTTAATTAAATCAAAAGCTACCGACACCTTTGCATGATTGATTCGAGCTAATGGGTCACTACAATTTGAATAATCGGTGGATTAGGTACGATTACCACTCAACCGAATTATTTCGGTCGACACCCCCTAATCGGCCACTAAAACCAATTAATAATAAAAAGTGAATACACGATAAGATCGTTTGAGCCTTTAAAACCGTCCATCGAGTTTCATTTGAGCTAAAAACACACAAACACATCACAATTAAACACTCCTAAGTCGCGGACCTGCAACTAGTCGAACATCGCTTATCGAGCTTCAAAACAGGTAATTAAAACTATCTACATGCTCGATTTCATGTAGGGATTGAAAGCCCTATGCTTAATTTCATTAACATTTGCAAATCGATGTTTAATTTGATCGATCAGAGAATTAGGGATCTTGGATTTGGATTATCCAGTTGGTTGTGCTTAACACTAATTGGAACCGGATCCTTGTGCGGCTATATGCCTTTGGTTCACTGGTTAAACGCATGTTCCCCATCCAAGAGGTCACGGGTTCGAACCCGTGCACCTCCTCTTATTTTTTAATGCCTTTCTTGACCTCTTAAAAATATGCAAAAATTCCAAAAATTATAAAAATGAGTTTTAAAAACTTCCTTTATTTCAAAACTGGCTAATTTATTTCTATAAATTTATTTGTTTAAAACTCCTTAATAATTTTTATAAAATATTATATGCAAAGGTTATGAATAATTATTTTTATACAAATAATTCTAATAATAAATTAAATTATTAATTTATTATTGAACATTATATTATCTGTAATTATGGATAACATAATTAATAATTAGATAGTTTATACTATAATTTGATAATATGTTATTATTTATACATAATCTATGTTCAAATATGATATTACCATATAAATAGAATGTTGAGATGATTTGTGTCTAATTATAAATCTTACAATTAGATTTTATAAATTAAATTATAAATATTAAAGTATTCTATTTGTGTTTTAAACATGATAAACATAATTAGATTTTATATATTAAATTATAAAATCTTACAAAATTAAATATAACTTAAATGTTTAAATAATATCTATAATTTACTTAGAATATAATGATATGTTAAAATCATTATTAAATTAATTAAATTTTATAATATATATATCTTTAGTTATTAATGAATTAACAAAGATAATAAAATGATTTACTTATATGTTTATAACAAATCCTCGAGAACCAAACCTTAGATCGGTTGAACGCCAGGTTCAAGATCTAACTTATTAGGTTATGGATTTGTAACTATTTACTTATGTGAATTATAATTCCTTAGCAGGAATTTACTAGGTTGTCAACACCACACAAGGACTGAGGTGAGTTCATAACTATTCCCCTTTTTAATCATTTAAATATTTTGGGGCTGGAATACATGTTGTAATTGAAATTACAAATTATTTTTGTGTATTATGTTAAATAATAATTTGATCACATTTATGATTACATATGGTTATTATGAAAATCCTTCTCTGTATACTGGACTATAAATAAGTAGGGATCTTTTGGATAGTACTATCGGGGAGTGACTTACCCCCACAAAGGTATGGACTGTGATCCATATCAGATGCACAAAGATCTTGTTGTCATTTGGGATGACTGTTTCTGTAGTGAGAAGGCAGATGCGCACTTTATATAGTTTGCAATATAGTTCCAGTTACAACCCATATGAGGATAAATGTAAAGGAGGATTTGCTCCCTCTGATTTGAAATTATTATGATAATATAATATACACATGAAAAGGATATTAAACTATGGTACATGGACAAATCCTATGTGAAGGATTTGTTGGGCTTGTACATAGTGGGTATGTGGGATAGCGGGTTCACCTTAATGAAAAAGGGTTCCGACAGGCTATTCATATACCGGTGAGTAAATTAAACTCACACTTTTACAGTAAACCCTTCTTTGAATGATAATGGATGATTTATCAAATGTGTTTACTTACCTATGAACTCACCAACCCTGTGTTGACACTTGATTTTACATGTATTCCAGGTATCTACTAGGAGCTTATGGATATGCACATAGGATCATATAAGAGCTCCAGATACATATTGGTTATTAATAAGACATGATTAGACGTATTGTTAAGAAACAATATATGTATTTATTTCCGCTGCGTATAATATTTAATACTCTGATTATTATGAAATGGTTATCTAAAACTTATCATATAGATAACTGCATCTCATGTGTAACTACTGTGTTCGATCCTGTTTGCTCACCCCTCCGTGATAGATTCCAGACCCGGAATTTGAGGGTGTGACAAGTGCATAAGCCCTTTAACCGGTCCTGCACACAACATAAACATAACTTTAAAACTAAACTTTCATTAGAATATACACATGGAATGTAAAAAATTATTACATAAACATTTGTATTTAACATAACAAGGGTGTCTTTAACCGGAATACTAACTGTTAAACCAGGATGCCAGTCCCTGTAACTTATCTGTTATACCTATCAAACTAATATACATATAAAAGTTACGTTAAGTATTTTAATTTTAAACCTTTTATAATTTATCATAGTAATTTTTTAGTAAAAGTACATAATTATAAACAAGTTATTATCAGTACTTTGTTCATACTTATTTCAGTAGCTTTATTTTTATAGTATCTTTACTTTAACTATACTTTAGCTTTTAATATAACTTGACCTTTCGTAACTGTTCATAGTAACATCAACCACTACACCATGACATACTATCACATAATATGATTAAAGTATGACATAACATAACATAATCATCACATAACATTCATTGGCAAATTAACTTAGTTAACTTTAGGAAAATTGGATTATAATTAGTTCAAACTATCAATTGTTGGATAATATTAATCATAACTAAAAAACTGACTGGCGATAATCATAACTTTTTCTTGTTAGTAATAATAATACTAGTTTAAAATATCCTTCATTTCATTTATTTTAAAAACATAGTTTGCTACATGTCATGGAAAAAAATACTCTCAAAACAAAAAATCATACGAAAAGTACGAGCTCATAAAAAAGTACCTTTTAACAAAAGTAATTACTTACTATAAGAACAAAAAAGTACCTTTTAACAAAAGTAATTACTTACTATAAGAACAGACAAAATTATTGAAAACTGACCTTTTAGAAAATGATTTGAATTTGAAAGGTACAAAGTTGATTGGAAAGACATGGTTGGTTGAATATGTTGGAGAAAACATATGATATATGATTGAATACCTTCACATACTACATCATCATAAATAAACGAATTTAATGATTTGTTAGACAGAGATTGTTATTAATAACAAAATTAAAAGTTAAAATTATCACTGCTTAAATTGTTTCTATTCTCGGTGATTAATAGTGGCTAACAAGTAATAATTTAGGCTATTAAATCTAACTTTTATTAACATATACATCATTCATGAATGCTTAGACTAAAGGAAGCATGATTTTGTTATTATAGGATCCCAATAACCCTTTCTTGTTTATAGCACGAATTATCTTTTCTTTCTTGGAAAATATACAAGACTTGTTAAATTTCTTGTCCTTAACCAAAGACTTAAAAGCTATGTGATAGTCTCTTAATGACCATTTGATAGCCTTTTAATGGTCATTTAAGAGACTGCCTCTTAATGGTTATTTAAGTGGCTGCCTCTTAATGATATTAAAGAGGCTGCATATTAATGGTTATTTAAGAGGATGCCTCTTAATGATCATTTAAGAGGTTGCCTCTTAATGGTCATTTAAGAGGATACCTCTTAATGATCATTTAAAAGGTTGCCTCTTAATGGTCATTTAAAAGGATACCTCTTAATGATCATTTAAGAGGTTGTTCTTAATGGTCATTTAAGAGACTATATATTAATGATTCTTAGCCTATTAATAGTTAGTAGATAACTTTGAAGCCGAATGTTAAGAGGTATAATCTTAATGTTACTCTTAATTATTTAACATTATAGTTACCTTTTAATCATTAAAAGGCTATAAATCATTAAAAGGTAGTCTCTTAATAACTAATAACAGGCTATCAAGCAACTCTTTAAACATACATACCTCTTTGACAATTCAGTTTGTAATTCCTATGTTGTACTTAGATTGGACTTATTCATACATATAGCTTTATCACATTATTATAACATCCTTCTTGCATATAAGCAAGACTGATAACATTATTGACACATGAAACTACTTAGGTAATTTATCTATTGACATTGGATCTCAAAAAACTCAAAATTAATTCGAATTCAATTATCGCAGTTGAATTACATTACAAGAAAATTAAAACGAGCTATTACATCTAAATTTTGTTATTCTGTTTAGTCAAATGTTACCATTATTGTTGATGCCACATTTTCGTATCCGTTTTCTTTTTGGAAAAAGAAGGAAATTTATTCGATTGTGTCGACATGTAGATTTATAGACCGAAAAAATTAAAATAAACAAAATCCAACACCCTTTAGTGTCGACTTGTCGACGCAATAGGGACGCAATAGGGTTTCTAATTTTTCCCTGGTTTATGCAATGAACAATATGAACCAAAAACTGTAACACATGTTTTACAGTCAAAATTGGAATTAGCATAACAATTCAAACAAATTGTGACAACCCGAAATTTTTTTTTATTTAATATAATATTTAAGTGAATTTACAAATTGTTTTTATTATTATTATTGATAATAATAAAAATAATGATAATAATAACAATAAAAATATTATTATTAAAAATAATAATGTTAATAATGATAATAATAATAATAATGAAAATATTATTATTATAATAATAAATTATAAAATTTATTAAACTTAATTTAAGTCCAAGGGGGTGGTTTGTAATTGTTGAAACTTGTTTTAGAAACTTTGGGCATGAAATAATAAACATATTAAACCACAGGGACCATTCTTGTAATTATTTTAAAACACCCAACCCGCCGCCCCTTTTCCCGTCGACCGTTCCTCCGGCGACTATTCCGGCGCCCCTCCGGCAACCCCAAACGCCATATTTAGCCGGTTTTGACTCGATTCAACCGTCCCGACAATATCTCGTGCTTGAATCGAACTTGGGGGCCACATCAAATTGAGTAATATGGTCGGTTTAAAGCATTCCCACTCGACCGAATTATTTCGGCCGACCACCACTACCAAACGCACTAAACATCACAATAATTCAATTAAATTAGTTCAATCGATCGACTATAAGAATACTAAGCTACTATCACCTCGAATTGCATCTAAAAACATACTAACACATCGATTTAATTTCACCTTCCCCGCGGACCTGCAACTACTCGAAATCCCACCTAGACACATTCTAAACCCAAATTGACAGAAGTATTTTGATCGTGTACACCACTAGAAACTTCCTGTGCAATTAATTCGAGTATCATCAGTGTTTGATCATCGTTTGGATTCCACATTAGCCGCGACTGTTCTTCATAGTGTTCATCATCGATCGAACTTCAAATCAGGTAATTGATTACATCACTACCTTCGGTTTAACATAAGTAATCAAAGCCCTATGTTTTCTGTCGTTAACAACAACGATTACATGTTCAATTTGATCGATTTCATTCCTAAGGTTTATGTGATTTGGGGAAACTGGGATTGAGATGTTAAAAGGAATTGGAACCGAATTCTGTTGCGGCTATAAGCCTTTGGTTCACCGGTTCAGTCTTCACTTGCAATCCTAGAGGTCAAGGGTTCGAACCCTTGCCCCAACACATTTTTTAAATCCTTTTTAAGCCTCTTAAAAATACAGAAAAATTATTAAAAATTATAAAATAATTTTTACAAACTTTGGCAATTTTAGAAATTATATAGTTAATTTCTGGAAATTTATTTCTTTAAATTCTTTAAATTCCTTATTTAATTATTTATTTATATAATTATTACAAATGTTATAAATAGTTACTTTTATAAAATGAATTTTAAATGATGATTTAAATCATCAAGTTATTAATAAAGATTATATTATTTTAATTATGGATTTATTATGATAAATGAAGGAATTATATTTAATAAATTTCATAAATTATTTACAAATACAAGTATTATCATTATAATTATGATCACGCCATTGTTATTATTAATATCAATATTGGTAATATTATTAAGACATGGTGTTGTTTGTATACCAAATCGTGTACGTCAAACCGAACCGACCCGAATCCGACCAAATATATTTATTCGCGTGGAACACATTTTAAAAATTTAATTACAATTAATAATAGGTGTTGATCGTGTTTGATCGTGCATTGCCTTATTCTTTGAAGTTCTTGTTCATTTCATTACATCGATTCAAGGTGAGTTCAAGCCCCACTGTTTTACTAAGTCTCTTTTGGGTGAGTTCAGGCCCCACTATTTTACTAAATCTCTTTTGGGTAAGTTCATTTTATTAAAACTCTTTGGGGGAGATAGCATACTGGTAATGTTACAAACGTTTTCATTATATATTTAAGATGTGTATGATATTAATATAGTGTTGTTTATCATTATACAAGTCCTCACACTTTCGAATTGTTAATATTGGATAGCGGGGAAAGTTGGGTAGTACTACTGGGTGTGACGAGCCCCACCTGTGTGACTTGAGGTCAACCGGGTGCAATTTGTCCTATGAACATTAGTCACGATATGGAGACGTCGTGGCTGGAGGCAAACATAACATAGTCAGCTTCAATGTCGAAATCACTATTTAATATCGTTTGTGAATGGGCTAGCTAGCCATTACAATGCACATGCTTAAATATACGCTGTTGTTAAACTGGGATGTTTAACTGTGAACTCTTGAACTGATCAACCGTTGGGTTGATACACACTATTGTTAAACTGGGATGTTTAACTGCAAACTCTTAAACTGATCAACCGTTGGGTTGATACACGCTATTGTTAAACTGGGATGTTTAAACGCAAGCTCTCGAACTAATCAACCATTGGGTTGATTACACTTTTGTTAAACTGTTATGATTAAACTCAAACTCTTGAACTTACCAACCATTGGGTTGATTACACTGTTGTTAAACTGTTATATTTAAACGCAAACTCTTGAACTCACCAACCGTGTGTTGACTTTTAGTATGCTATTCTCAGGTCATTAAATCTGGACTGCTGTTAGGAGCACTACACGGGTCAAGCATGCATCCTAACGCTTAAACAATGATATGTTTATCTTTATATTTTGGGTTTGTTTTATTTGTTTAAACGCTTCCGCATGAATTATAAAGTTTAAACTTTGGTTTGTTATGTTAAACGTTGCATATAGAGTCGTTCCAAGTAACTATTGACTGTGATCCTGGTTTGTTCACACCCCTCCGTGATAGATTCCAGACCCGGAATTTGAGGGTGTGACAGATTGGTATCAGAGCCATTGGTTATAGAGAACTAGGTTGCATACACACTAGACTATAACCGCACACAGTTAGTTAGTTACTTGTTCCTAGTCTTCCTAAACTTAACTTATCATCGTAGGTTCAAATCCTTAGACTTTATGTCTAACCTATGAAAATCTTATCAAGGTTTTGAATTCCATAAACCAAATGAACTTGTGTGACACATAGACACCTGTATTATGAATTTCCTGGCAAAAGGCCCTCGGGCTAAGGCTAGCATATCGCATATATCTCATTGCGAGACCTGGTATGCTTACCTGGGGATTTCTGGGATGAGTGATAAACTATGGTCAATACACAGGTCTCTAAGGCAAATGGGTCAAATTACCTTGGCGTGTCAATGATTCCCAGACTTTACTGATCCTTTCGTATACCTTAATTGATCGACCCCGATACAATACATACATATTTGGTACTTCAACCATTGATGACCACTATACTTGACAAGATATGTTAACTTGATAGGAGGAACCGGGATGATCATGCAAAGCAAGTTACCATTACGGGTGCACACGTAATTGTAATTTGTCGTGCATGCTAAGTCCGGTGAATCTGGTCGGGTGGTAACATTGTAGTCAGTATAAGTCATCATTCCTACACCTTGAGCAAGAAAGTCTCGGTCTTCATAGAACATAGCCACTAACTATCTATCAGTTCTACTTATAGGAATGCTCACCTTACCTTGAATTTGGACGAAATTCAAACCATGACATTTGTGTTAATCCCACGGATTCGGACTGATTCTCTAGCTTGTCTATTTCTTTAAATCCTTGAATTTCTCTTCCTTTTCATTTCAAGACAAAAAGGTCTATTTTTTACGACTGATAGCTTTTGATATTTGGTAATCCAAAGAATGTCTGGAAGAGGACGTGGACACGAGAGAAGTAACAATCATGAACATTACCAGTTTCTATTCTATACTCTAGGGTGCTAGGATCATAATTCTAGTAAGACCTTGTTAAGGGTAATAAAACATTACTGACATTTGTTATTACTTAAGTCCTGTCCTACTTAGAGCCTTCATAGTATTCCCAATCATTTTAAGAGACATTCCTCCACTTAGTATTTCGGTAACTGAGGAACTGATTGAATACTTAGAATGGAAGTGGACTACAGGAAATATAGAAGAGTGATAAAACTCATTGTACATATTCTTTGGGATGATGCTAAGGAAAATTAGGATGTCGTGTAACCGGTTTAAGCACATTCTTAGTATACCGGTGATGCTTATATATAGGGTTATTGAGGTAAGTTCAAACCCTTGGTGATTAAGGAATGAAAAGCAAGAATTGTAATTCTAAAATCGTGCAATGGTAGGGTTAGGTTGTGCTTTTCATACTAACAAACTCCATAAATTGACAAAGCTGATGTCATACCTTATGACATTAGACCAAATAGAATTAAGGACACTGGAAAAATCTAGTGAGTAGTAGAAAGAAGTTGGAGGGTCAAACAAGCAATCTAGCGGTAAGGTAGACAAGAATGCCAAATGTTGTGAACCTAGCTATGTTGGTTATATGATTAAGCTAACGTGTGTTACACAGGGACATTAAGAAGGTTGACCATTACCATAAGTGTGCCCTAGGTCGATTAGGACCCAGGACAAGTTAGAAACAATCAGAATTAGGAAATGGCTATAGCTAGAAAGTAAGAACAGTTCAATTATGGAAATAAAGGTCATATAAGTCAAAATAATACATCCCGCGGTCATACATTTATGACTGAAGCAAGCCACATTTGACAAGACTAAGTGTTGTTACATGTACGTACCTTATCATCAATAGCTACACATCTATTTGATACCAGGGTTGATAATAGCTTTGATTCTTCTGGAATTATTCTTTAGCTTAGCATTAACCCTAGTTGCTTAGAAATCATTTTACTTAGTAGAAATAACCAATGATAGAAATTAGTACAAGAAGGTCATGTCTTTGACATAGACTTAATACTGTAGGAATTGGTTATCAAAGAAGGAAACCAAGATAGTCTGTCAGGAGAAGGTGGTTCGACCTATCTCGGAACATGAAAGGAGACCCAATCGTTTTAGGTTGATTTTTATTCTAAGCTTGGAGCACTTAACTTCTTAAACTGATTTATCTCCATTTGTCCTCATTTGACCTAGCTATATGGAATCATTTATTCCTTATCTATCGACTTTCATTTTGAGCTATCATCAAGACGTGATTGTGCGATGGTAGCCTTCCTAAACACTCTCTCTGCTGAAGATATTGTCAACTTATGTTCATGACTTTCTAGTCATACAAATGTTCTCAACTATGCTTATGGTTTGTTGAACTAGGTATGTAAACTTACTTAGATATTGCTACCTTGCAAAACATGTTTTCAAATACCTTTCCTATTGTTCGCGTCACTTCTTGAATCACTTTTGAATCCTTAAGCTTGAAAATCATTAAATTTCTATTTGAACAACAAGACTTTAAAAGAGAAGTTTTGGAGAGAGTTACCAGTAAAGAGAGGAATTACTTTTGAGACTGAGTTATTTGGAGCCAAAACATTCTTAATATATGTTGAACCCGTGTTCAGCAAAGATGGGGAGGAAATTGGTGTTAATTACATGGGCATGGAAATCACTGATCAGGTGAAAAAGAGAGAAAAGATGGCAAAACTAAGAGAAGAAATAGCTGTACAGAAGGCCAAGGAGACAGAACTTAATAAAACTGTTCATGTTACAGAGGTAACGATGAGAGCAAAACAAATGCTAGCAACCATGTCACACGAGATGAGATCTCCATTATCAAGGGTCGTTAGCATAGTAGAAATTCTATCAACAACAAAACTTGATAAAAATCAGAAACAACTTTTGAGTGTCATGTTGTCTTCTGATGATCTAGTCCTTCAACTTATTAGTGACATCCTCGACTCTTCCTAAGTTGATTTAGGAGTTCTGAGGTTGGAGGCCACAAAATTTAGGCCAAGAAGAGGTGATGTCCCAGTGGAGGTTAATGGTGATGTTTTACGGATTAGACAAATTCTCACCCACTTGATCAGCAATGCTATCGAATTTACCCACCAAGGAAAGGTTCAGAGTAATCTTTATGTAAAAGCAAACCCATTATCTCACAACGTCAAGAAATTAACCTGCATCCGTTTCAAATATTCGTACACCGTGGTATGACGTTAAAACATCAATCGTTATTCTGAATGATTGATTCATTTTCTGTTTTAATAATATTCTTAACCATTCTCGTGAACTCATTCCAAGATCTTCGCATAATTTATTATTTCTTTAGACCGATGGTTGGTCAAAAGAGAAATACATAATCACAAGATATGCGTTAAGATCGTTTCATATGGTGACGTTTGGGATTCTTAAATTCCGACGGATAACCTTTCTTATCATTGTTGGTCTTATCTTGATTTCTAGACATCACCTTACCACGAAATTATATTCTGGAAATTATGGATCGGAAAGTTAAACAATTAAAGCATAGCGAGATTACAGTTGTCAGAGTTCGGTGGAACTCCCGACGTTGTCCTGAGTTCACTTAGGAACGAGAGGACGAAATGATACGCAGGTATCCTAACCTGTTCAAAGATGTTGCCCATACATCTTAATTTTCGGGACGAAAATTCCTCTAACAGGGTTATGATGTGACAACCCGAAATTTTTTTTTATTTAATATAATATTTAAGTGAATTTACAAATTGTTTTTATTATTATTATTGATAATAATAAAAATAATGATAATAATAACAATAATAATATTATTATTAAAAATAATAATGTTAATAATGATAATAATAATAATAATGAAAATATTATTATTATTAATAATAATAAATTATAAAATTTATTAAACTTAATTTAAGTCCAAGGGGGTGGTTTGTAATTGTTGAAACTTGTTTTAGAAACTTTGGGCATGAAATAATAAACATATTAAACCACAGGGACCATTCTTGTAATTATTTTAAAACACCCAACCCGCCGCCCCTTTTCCCGTCGACCGTTCCTCCGGCGACTATTCCGGCGCCCCTCCGGCAACCCCAAACGCCATATTTAGCCGGTTTTGACTCGATTCAACCGTCCCGACAATATCTCGTGCTTGAATCGAACTTGGGGGCCACATCAAATTGAGTAATATGGTCGGTTTAAAGCAATTCCCACTCGACCGAATTATTTCGGCCGACCACCACTACCAAACGCACTAAACATCACAATAATTCAATTAAATTAGTTCAATCGATCGACTATAAGAATACTAAGCTACTATCACCTCGAATTGCATCTAAAAACATACTAACACATCGAGCCAATAGGTTGTTTTCAAATGCGCACATGAAGAAGAAATTTTGGGGAGATTAAGTAATTTCACCTTCCCCGCGGACCGGCAACTACTCGAAATCCCACCTAGACACGTTCTAAACCCAAATTGACAGAAGTATTTTGATCGTGTACACCACTAGAAACTTCCTGTGCAATTAATTCGAGTATCATCAGTGTTTGATCATCGTTTGGATTCCACATTAGCCGCGACTGTTCTTCATAGTGTTCATCATCGATCGAACTTCAAATCAGGTAATTGATTACATCACTACCTTCGGTTTAACATAAGTAATCAAAGCCCTATGATTTCTGTCGTTAACAACAACGATTACATGTTCAATTTGATCGATTTCATTCCTAAGGTTTATGTGATTTGGGGAAACTGGGATTGAGATGTTAAAAGGAATTGGAACCGAATTCTGTTGCGGCTATAAGCCTTTGGTTCACCGGTTCAGTCTTCACTTGCAATCCTAGAGGTTAAGGGTTCGAACCCTTGCCCCAACACATTTTTTTAAAGCCTTTTTAAGCCTCTTAAAAATACAGAAAAAATTATTAAAAATTATAAAAATAATTTTTACAAACTTTGGCAATTTAGAAATTATATAGTTAATTTCTGGAAATTTATTTCTTTAAATTCTTTAAATTCCTTATTTAATTATTTATTTATATAATTATTACAAATGTTATAAATAGTTACTTTTATAAAAATGAATTTTAAATGATGATTTAAATCATCAAGTTATTAATAAAGATTATATTATTTTAATTATGGATTTATTATGATAAATGAAGGAATTATATTTAATAAATTTTATAAATTATTTACAAATACAAGTATTATCATTATAATTATGATCACGCCATTGTTATTATTAATATCAATATTGGTAATATTATTAAGACATGGTGTTGTTTGTATACCAAATCGTGTACGTCAAACCGAACCGACCCGAATCCGACCAAATATATTTATTCGCGTGGAACACATTTTAAAATTTAATTACAATTAATAATAGGTGTTGATCGTGTTTGATCGTGCATTGCCTTATTCTTTGAATTTCTTGTTCATTTCATTACATCGATTTAAGGTGAGTTCAAGCCCCACTGTTTTACTAAGTCTCTTTTGGGTGAGTTCAGGCCCCACTATTTTACTAAATCTCTTTTGGGTAAGTTCATTTTATTAAAACTCTTTTGGGGGAGATAGCATACTGGTAATGTTACAAACGTTTTCATTATATATTTAAGATGTGTATGATATTAATATAGTGCTGTTTATCATTATACAAGTCCTCACACTTTCGAATTGTTAATATTGGATAGCGGGGAAAGTTGGGTAGTACTACTGGGTGTGACGAGCCCCACCTGTGTGACTTGAGGTCAACCGGGTGCAATTTGTCCTATGAACATTAGTCACGATATGGAGACGTCATGGCTGGAGGCAAACATAACATAGTCAGCTTCAATGTCGAAATCACTATTTAATATCGTTTGTGAATGGGCTAGCTAGCCATTACAATGCACATGCTTAAATATACGCTGTTGTTAAACTGGATGTTTAACTGTGAACTCTTGAACTGATCAACCGTTGGGTTGATACACGCTATTGTTAAACTGGGATGTTTAACTGCAAACTCTTAAACTGATCAACCGTTGGGTTGATACACGCTATTGTTAAACTGGGATGTTTAAACGCAAGCTCTCGAACTAATCAACCATTGGGTTGATTACACTTTTGTTAAACTGTTATGATTAAACTCAAACTCTTGAACTTACCAACCATTGGGTTGATTACACTGTTGTTAAACTGTTATATTTAAACGCAAACTCTTGAACTCACCAACCGTGTGTTGACTTTTAGTATGCTATTCTCAGGTCATTAAATCTGGACTGCTGTTAGGAGCACTACACGGGTCAAGCATGCATCCTAACGCTTAAACAATGATATGTTTATCTTTATATTTTGGGTTTGTTTTATTTGTTTAAACGCTTCCGCATGAATTATAAAGTTTAAACTTTGGTTTGTTATGTTAAACGTTGCATATAGAGTCGTTCCAAGTAACTATTGACTGTGATCCTGGTTTGTTCACACCCCTCCGTGATAGATTCTAGACCCGGAATTTGAGGGTGTGACACAAATTATCATCATAATATTAAAAAAAAAATTCACATTACAATTCACTTGATAAAGTCCTCATACGACCGAATCCATAAAAAATTACACTTGATAATAAAATTAAAACGGTTATTTACGTGTGTGATATCAATAATTAAATTGGATATTATTAACCAAATTATTACAATACTAAAGTAGTTTACATCATTTAAGCTCGATCCCCTCGAGATGAGCTCCCATCGGGCGGCCTACCACCAGGGCCGGCCCATATGTGTTTATAGTGAAGCTGTGGGCTTGAGGCCCCCTAAATAATAGGGCCCCATTTTTCAAAAATCATATATTATAAGTTGTGTATTTATTGGGCTTATTGGATTATTAAATTAGTTATGGGCCTAAAAATCAGCCTAATATAAAAAGCGGATAAATGGAAGAGGGGATCAACATTCTCGATTTCAATTTGGTTTTTTGGTCAAGGGCATGGCAACAAGTATTTTTTTAATTATTTGAAGATACACTTTTAGGGTTGCTTTAAGGTTACTTTACAAACCATTTGTTCAATCTTTAATACCGTATATACACTTTAAGCGGGATACACTGGGTATGTTTGTTTGTTTGTTTGTTTGCTTGCTTTACACATTCACTTAGGATATTAACCATATTTTGAGTTGAATTAGCTTTTTTTTCACTTCCAATTAGGTTGAATTAGTTATTGAAGAATTGAATGACACAAGAGAACGTTTTTTTTTTTAATTTTTAAAAGGCTCTAATTTTTAGTTTGCTTGGGGCCTCTAAAAACGTTGAGCCGGCCCTGCCTACCACACAACCTTATGCTATCTCACCTTTAGAGCAATTTTACAAATAAAATACACATAATTAATCAAAGGAAAAACAAGTATGTATACACGATAGACTTTATGAGGAAACTTCCAAAAGTTTTGCATCATATAAGTTTTCACATGAACTAAAAGTTCATGCATAAACCTAAAGTTTTTGCATACATTTGAAAACTTACTTGGATTTTGTTTTTCACTTGATATTATAATCCATACAAACCAAAGACTTACAAAAATAAATCATCCTTGTACAAATAAAAATTATCATCTTCATTTTCTTTGGTTCAATCCTGTTTTTATATTGAACAGAGCCTGGAGTTGTTTAACTCGATCCTGCATTGCTTTAATTAGTTTCTCTTGAAGGGGTAGGAGATGTTACACTAGATGTATTTGTTGGTCATAGGGTCTGCACGCAAGACTGTGGTTGGTATATTTTTCATCTTTTGACTCACACCTTGCGTATGACCAACACCTCGACAAGTTGTTACATGGAGTTGCCTAGAGGAGAGTGTTGAAGTTTAGGGAAGCGAAAAAACCTTTTTGTATTGACGTCAATGTTGAAGGGTACCAAAAAATTATGTAATTTAATTTATAAACAACTATTTTATAAAAAAATCATATATCATGTTTGCTTATCGACACCAAGGAATTCAAAAAAATTAAAAGTTAATTAACTCGAACAAATATAAAGAAAATCAAAAAAGATATAAATATATGTATAGCATCAACATGTCGATACAAAAAGGTTTTTAGAACGTTGATTGGCTAAACTAGGGTTTTCCCAAGCACTCTATCACGTCGACATAATGACACCACTAGGTGGACTGGTCAAAACTTTTCAGACGATCTTTTACGTCTACATGACGACGCCATATAGGTCGAATTTCTATATACACATGTCAACACCACAGGTATCTACACCATAAATGATGTTACGTATAGCGCTAGGTTGTGGAAAATCCATTTCTTTTTAGGAGGATATATGGTTTACCTTTATATTCTATTTTTCTATTTTTTGTTTATTACAGGCTTGAAGTGTCAAAATCATGCCTTGTTTGTGACTTGTCATGATCGACTTCTAGAGTGGAATACAGAACAAAGTGAGATGATACACCTCATTAAGTTTATTAAGCATGTCAATATTCAAATCGAAATGAAGAATTGAAAACTAATTGAATCAAGAATCAAGAACAAGTCAAATACTAAAAATACACTTGAATCTTTATTACTGAGATTGAAAGGAATTACAGAACTAATCAAAACTTAAGTCTATTTATAACCGAGATGGTTATAACGTTCATCAACAGACTTTAACAAACTTTCAAAGACAACAATTAAATTGTACAAGAACAGTCCCTGTAGTATTTAATTGATGTTACAGAAATGACAGTTTTGACCCCTGGACTATATTTCACAATCTCCACCTTAGTCCATGTGGTCAAAAACAATCAAAAACAATCACCCAACACCAAGAAGCTCTATACACCTCCTAAACTTCTCTGTTGGAAGAACTTTGGTCAAGAAATCAGCTGCATTATCTTCAGTACCCACCTTCTCTACATTCACCTTCTTAGATTGAATAACCTCTCTAATAAAGTGAAACCTTACATCAATGTGCTTTGTTCTTTCATGATACATCTGATTTTTAGACAAAAACACAGCACCTTGATTATCACACAAGACTGAAGTATGTACCAGTTCTATACCCAATTCTAACACAAACCCTTTCAACCAAAGAGCCTCTTTCACTGCTTCAGTTAAGGCTATGTATTCAGCCTCAGTTGTAGATAAAGCTACAACCTTTTGAAGAGTAGCCTTCCAACTGATCAACCCACCAGCCATTTTAAATGCATAACCAGTCAATGATCTTCCTCTATCAACATCTTTGGCAAAGTCTGAGTCTACATACCCCAGAACCCAGTTATCTGCACCTGCACAGTCACCAAACACCAAGCCTACTTTCTTTGTGCCATTCAAGTACCTCATCACCCACTTGACAGCCTCCCAATGAATTTACCAGGATTAGCTAAATACCTACTAATCAAGCTTACAGCATACCCAATATCTGGTCTTGTGCAGACCATCAAGTACATCAAGCTACCAACAGCTTGAGCATAAGGCACAGTTTTCATATAATTCAGCTGATCATCACTAGTAGGAGAGTCTTTATTTGAAAGCTTAAAGTGAGGAGCCAAAGGAGTCTTAACAACCTTACTTTGCAGCATAGAATAGTTTGATAATACCTTATGAATGTACCCACTTTGAGTCAAAAATAGCTTTCCCCTTTTTCTGTCTCTAGCTATTTCCATTCCCAAGATCTTCTTTGCAGGCCCCAAATTTTTCATATCAAACTCCTTAGCCAAAAACTCCTTAGTAGCTTCAATTTGGTGTTTATCCATGCAACATATTAGCATATCATCTACATATAGCAATAAGTAAATGAATGATGCAGCTTCATACTCTTTAAAATATACACAGCTGTCATAGCTGCTCCTATTGAACCCATTTGCTATCATTACTTCATCAAACTTCATATACCAGCACCTTGGAGACTGCTTCAAACCATATAAGGACCTCTTTAAAAGACACACCTTATCTTCTTCTCCTTCTTTCACAAAGCCTTGAGGCTGTTTCATATAAATGCTTTCCTCTAAACTACCATGTAAGAAGGCAGTTTTAACATCTAGTTGTTCTAATTCCATGTCATAAGCAGCCACAATGGAAAGCATCACTCTAATAGATGAGTGTTTTACCACAGGTGAAAAGACATCACTGTAATCAATGCCTGCCACTTGTGTAAAACCTCTGGCAACAAGCCTTGCTTTGAATCTAGGAGGCTCATTTTCATTCATACCATTCTTTAGCTTATAGAGCCATTTGCAGTCTACCAACCTTTGACCCATTGGCCTTTCAACTAATACCCAAGTTTGATTCTTGTACAAGGACTCCATTTCCTCAGTCATTGCTTGCATCCATTGGTTTCTTTCATTTGATGTTAAGGCTTCTTCATAAGTCAATGGTTCATTCATACTCTCTAACTCTACTGCTGTAAACACAAAAGCAGATAGATCATCATCTGATCTAAACCTTGCAGGTAACCTTATTTGCCTTCTAGGCCTTTCTCTAGCTAAGCTATGAGAAGGACTAGAGGTTCCCTGCATTGTAACTCCTTCGGCTTGGCCATCAGAGTTACCATCTGAACTAACTCTTTCAGATGATGCAGATTGTGAACCAATAGGCAAATCATGATGCTCCACCTCAATATGGCCACCTGAACCATCACTAATATCTTCAATGAACTTTTCTTTACCAATGATATTCTTGTACAATAAATCCTCCCTAAAGGTTACATCTCTACTTACAAAAGCCTTTGGACTACCATTTCCCATTCTCCAAAGCCTATAGCCTTTAACCCCTTCAGGGTATCCCAGTAACACACACCTTTCTGCCCTTGCTTCTAGTTTTCCCCTTTTCACATGAGCATACACTACACAACCAAACACTTTCAAATCACTGCAATCAGGCTTCTTTCCTGTCCACATCTCCATTGGAGTTTTCATCTCAAGTGCAGAAGATGGTGATCTATTAATAAGATAGGCTGCAGTAGTGACAGCCTCAGCCCAAAACATCTTAGGCATTCCTGCAGTAGATAACATACATCTAACCTTGTTTAATAAGGTTCTGTTCATTCTCTCAGTAAGACCATTTTGCTGAGGTGTACCAGGTACAGTCAAGTGTCTACTTATCCCATTTTCTTTGCAAAATCTAGTGAACTCACCACTACAAAACTCCATACCATTGTCTGTTCTGAGTTTCTTAAGTTGTCTACCAGTCTGAACTTCAACCATCTTCTTCCATTCTTTAAACCTTTCAAAGGTTTCATCCTTTGACTTAAGAATGTATACCCAAACTCTTCTTGAGTAATCATCAATCAGGGATAAAAAATACTTTGCTCCACCTGCAAAAGTAGTCATTGCAGGCCCCCAAAGATCTGAATGCACATAATCCAAAAGACCATTAGAAATGTGCTTACCTTTCCCAAATTTGACTCTGGTTGACTTCCCATAGACACAATGTTCACAAAACTCAAAAATGCAATCCTGCAAGTCTTTAAGAACTTGTTGTTTCTTGAGTTCTTGTAGACCTTGTTCACTAATATGCCCAAATCTCTTGTGCCAAACCTCTGCACTCACTTTATCTTTTCCATGTACAGCCTGCACATCACCAGGAACTGCCACACCATCCAACTTGTAAATGTTGTTCATCTTTCTTGTACCAGAAAGTATCACCAATGATCCCTGAACTACCTTGGCCTTACCATTCTTTAATACCACAGTATTTCCATTATTTTCAAACCACCCAAGAGATATCAAATTCCTTTTGAGATCAGGGATGTACCTTACTTCCTTGAGAGTGAAATCAACTCCACTATCAAGCCTAAGTGTGATAGAACCAATGCCTTCAATTACACATGGCCTATCATCACCTAGTTGTACAGTGCCCATCTCAACCATTTCAAGATCACTAAACAATGATCTATAAGGTGTCATATGCCATGAACACCCAGAATCCAATATCCACTCTTGATTTTGCATCTCATTTGAAACTGCTAACACATCTGCAGTATCATAACCATCCAGAGATCCATCTGCAGACAGATTATCTTGACTTTTTGATGAATTCATATCCCCATTTTTCTTTCTTTTATCTGGGCAGTCTTTCTTGAGATGTTTCTCTGAATTGCAGATGAAACATCTCCTTTTAAACTTTGATTTAGATCTTGATGGTTGCCTTTGTTTAGAGGATCTATACTCAGATCTTCCTCTAACAAACAACCCATCACTGGAATCCTCCTTTACATCAGTCCTTCTTTTCAATTCCTTTGAATTTACAGCAGCCAAAACCTCCTCCATACTAAGTGATTCCCTTCCATACATTAAGGTATCTACGAAATGTTCATAACTATGGGGAAGGGAGGCCAAGAAAATTATGGCCTGATCTTCATCTTCCAGTACAATTTCAATGTTTTCAAGATCTAAAATCAATTTATTGAATTCATCAATATGATCACCAAGTGTCTTACCAGCAGCCAATTGAAACGTATACAACCGCTTCTTGAGATACAGTCTGTTGGCTAAAGACTTAGTCATGTACAAGCCTTCAAGCTTAGTCCAAACACCAGCGGCTGTACTCTCCTTAGACACCTCCCTAAGCACTCTATCACCGAGGCTTAGTATTATGGCACTATGTGCCTTTTCAGATGTCTCCTTCCACTTCAATTCAATCTCCCTTCGTTTTGCCTCAGAAGCTTCCTTATTCTTTTCATCAATCGGTGGTAACTTTGGTGCTACGCCTGAAAGTGCTTCAATTAGGCCTTGATGAACAAGCAGTGCTTTCATCTTCATTCTCCATAGGCCAAAGTCGTTCTTGCCATCAAACTTCTCGATTTCAAATTTAGTTGACACCATCTTCTTCCTCAATTAACCCTCCGATCACTTCTATCTACGAACCAGTCGCCGATCACCGGAGATTGAGCCAACCAAGCTCTGATACCACTTGTTGAGAAATCGAAATGAAGAATTGAAAACTAATTGAATCAAGAATCAAGAACAAGTCAAATACTAAAAATACACTTGAATCTTTATTACTGAGATTGAAAGGAATTACAGAACTAATCAAAACTTAAGTCTATTTATAACCGAGATGGTTATAACGTTCATCAACAGACTTTAACAAACTTTCAAAGACAACAATTAAATTGTACAAGAACAGTCCCTGTAGTATTTAATTGATGTTACAGAAATGACAGTTTTGACCCCTGGACTATATTTCACAATATTCAAGGGAGCAACGATTTAGTTAGGTGTTAAAGATAGAAGCAATTCTTGGTAATGAATGCTAGACTGTGAAGGATTCTTATTTAAGTCTAGTGACCAGCTTTCTGAAAAAATAATTCTTCTAATTTTTTTGTTCTAAGTTGAAATAACATGGTGCGCGTTATAGCTATTTTATATTTGCATGGCGGGCATATATGAGTCATATACCGACATGACAAGCTTTGATAAGAAGAAATGTGTAGGTTGGTTCTAATCTGTCACATCTCGACGGAAGCGTGAAGCGATTTTTGGATGTGACTTGTTTGTTCAGAACGTAATTGGTTAAAGGAAATTAAATCACAACAATATTAATACATAAAACACACAACTTAATTATATATATCATAAGTTAGGATTACATCATTACATATAAAGTCAAAATTTGATATAATCCTTATTACAACTTTTATTTAACTAAACATCTTCAAATGTGATAGAAGTGCGCGTCCACCACAACGCTGCCATCGTATATGTTGACGGTTAGGTTTACACAGACCCTTACCACTACTTCGCCCCAACCGTTGTATACATCAAACGGATAGTCTACATTGTTAGTCATTTTTCACCTGAAAAGTATACTCAAATAGTCAATATAAAGTTGGTGAAATCATAGGTTTATTTCCAGACAAAACATTTTATTGATACACCAATTACAACCAAACCTGCTCACACACATAATCATACTGTCACGAAATAATTCACAAGATCAGATAATATGGCATCACAACACTCATTCTGTTGGTGCAGGAAATATTCAAATAGCATCTCAACACTCATCCTGTTGGTGCAAAATATTCTCCTAAGTAGCGCTACTAATATTATCAGACGGTTCCTCATTCGAATTAATGGTTGTATCACAAATGACAGTAAATCTCAAAACAATTTTAAAAATAATGCATCAACATAACCAGTATGTTTTCCCCAAAAAACTTTACAAATACCAAAATGGGGCTATGAGTCTCACCTGTTTCCAATGTGTAACCTATAAAAATAATTCATAAGTTAGACAAAATTTCTTTAAAATTTTTAAAATCTCGGATAAAACCAATTCTTAAAAATTTAGCTATTAATATAATCAGATAATATTACCATAAAATTCTCAATTTTTATTTTACTATATATAATTTGTTATAATTATTACAAATACACTATAAATCACCAAAAATAGCTAATTTTATCCAAAAATTCCCAAAATTTTACAGAATATTATTTTAGCACTTTAGATCATCCCACAATTTTCCTGATATCTAAGTGATAACAGATTTCTTTCTCTAAGTCTCACAATATTCCAAGAATTCATTAAAAATAGCTATATAACTCAAAAAATTATGACTTTTACACCATCTGTTGAATTTTATTTATCATAGCTTCAGTAAATGTTTCACAATTTATAGTGCTGATTAAATATTTATTTTGATTTTTCCTTTATAGATCACTTAAAAATTCATTTTTCAATCATAAAAAGAAAATAAAATACAAAATAATTCCTGGAGCTTTTATATCTCAAAATATTCATTCTGTGATTTTTCCAGGATTTTCCCGAATTTCATTGTATTTTTGAGTATTTTCTTCATTTTCACCATTTAAACAATTTTGTATAAATTGTTTTATTCATCATAATTTTATCAAAACTTACAGAATAATGTTTCAGTATTTTTATAAATATTTTTTAATGTTTATTCCCACAATCTTATTTGTCTAATATTTTTGCTTATTTTTCTTAATATTACAAGATTTATTCTTAAAAATTTCAAAAGCTTTTATTTTTGTCATAAGCTTCTGAATTTTAACATATCATCCTTGTGACTTGGTGAGAAATAAGAATTTTTGAGATGTTTTAAGGTTAGTCTTGATGTATATTTACCAAGACTTAGTTATATATATGTGCTTATAAAACATATGTAATGTTGATTTTTAAAACATAAAGGGCGTACCTGGTGCTGCAAAGAGCTCCCGTGTTTTCGCAGGGTCCAGGGAGGGTTCGTCCCATTTAAGGGAAGATGTAAGCGGTCTTTCCCCCACATTTTGTGGGGAGGCCGTTTCTACGGATCGAACCTGAGACCTTCGGTCCTTTAGGAACAGCTTTTACCGCTGCGCCAAGGCCCGCCCTCGATTTTTAAAACATATAGAAGGATATTACAACCTTGTGAATGATAAGATTGATGACCTTGATGATGCTGTCTAAGAACCGAGGAAATTAGTCCACGATTGAGTGGTATGTGGAGGTGGTGGTGGTGTTTATCCGAGAGGTGAAGTAGAGTTGGTCACGGTTGGATGTTGTGTTTAAAGTGGTAGGATCCAAGAGATGGTAGTAGTGTTCAAAGGGATCGGGAGAGAGGGAACAAAGGTGGTTGATGGTGATGGTTATGATGATTACGGATGATGATGGTGGAGATGGTTGTGGTATGCGGTTGTTGGTGGTTGTGTGAGGGTCTAGAGGTGGAGGGATGTGGTGATCGAGTATGGTAGTTTTTGAGGAAGATGGTGGTCGAAGGTGGTGGTGTTTGTAATCAAAACCAATGGCTCAAAGGTGTGGGAAGTGGCGGTTATGGAGGTGTTCAAAGAAAACCCGAGAGCTAGAGAACAAAGGTGGCGGTTTTGGGATGCTTGGCCGAGAGGTGGGTTTTTGTAGTTAGGTTTGTCATGATTTTTTCTAGAGATAGGGTGTTGAGGTGGCCTTCATAGCTTGGCTTAGTTGACCCTTAGCATGGTATGTGGCATGTTTAGAGTTATGCAAAGCTAGGTGGCAACTTAGGGAGAGAGTTAGTGGCTATTGTCAATAATGCATATGAACCGAGAGTTTTTGAAGTGTTCTTAGGTGTGTTTGTGGTGGTTTCGTGCTAATGACTCGATTATTCATTCAACCGAGAGGTTTAGATGCTTAATTGTGTTGTGATTGTGTTAACATATTGTTTTGATTCATAACACATATATATAGTAGCATAGATTACCACAAGTCTAAATCATGTGTGTGTGTGTGTATATATATACCTACACGTAAAATATATACTTATATGTATGCACAAGTAGAATATATACATGCATGCAAAAATCTATATTTATGCACATGTAAATTCTATATATATATACATGCATGCAAACATGCATACGTAAAATATATACATGACATACATATATATATGACATAATAATGTAATTTACTAAATAATATTCATAATACGTGAGTCGAAATATAAAATTTTTCTTTAAGATATATATTCGTCTAACCTTATTTTAAGGTTGTCACATTCTCCCCCTGTTAAAAGAATTTCGTCCCGAAATTTCTTGGAGTATGATATCTTAAATTTTTGAAGAACTTATCTGATTATTACCTCTGCATAAATGGGGTATTTCTTCTTGATCTCATCTTCTCTTTCCCATGTGTATTCTGGTCCTCTCTTTGCATTCCATTTAACTTTTACTATAGGGATTCTATTCCTTCTTAACTTCTTTACTTCTTTGTCTACAATGGTTACTGGTTCTTCCACAAAATGAAGTTTCCTATCTATTTTGACTTGTAACGCCAGGGTATTTATCTATTTTGAAGTCGACGAAAGAAGAAAAGAAATAAAGTTCAATACCGGGGGACCAAACTCGCCAACGAACGAAAGTTGGACAAATGGGGACATAATAAGAGAGAGGGCGGCCCATTTCCCCCTCCCCACACACTCATTTCAGCCACAAAAGAAAGAGAGAAGAGAGAAAGGAAGAAAAGAAGAGAAAAAGGGGTGATTCGGGTCGATTCGGGCTCGAAATTCGTCGTGTAGCTAGTTCAAACGAAGCTCTTCATCTTCTTCTAGTTTGTGTGAGTTCTAGGACCCCTATTTTACTTGTTTTCAATTGATTTTGGGGCTGGAACATATAGAAACCTGTTTTTGAAAATGTGTATGTTTGACCCATTTGGGTGTGATTGTGTATAGTGTGTTTAGAGTGCGATTTCGGGCTTGTGTGTGCTTGAATGATGTCATAGTATGCTTTCCTAAGGATTAGGAGGGTTGATTTGGGCTTAGAATGAGTTTGGAAGGGTTTGGAGGCCGAAAATCGCGACTGCAATTCGGGATGAACTGCAGTCTGCGCCTAGTTAGGGCTAGGCGACTGGAGGGCCAATCGGCCGACTGAGGTTCAATCGCACGACTGAGGTTCAATCGCACGACTGGGGTCCAGTCGCATGAAAGGTCATACGATTGAGAGCCCAGTCGCATAGGTGTTCAGTCGCATAGGTGTTTCGCATAGGTCCATTCGCATAGTGTCCAATCACACGATTGAGGGTCCATTCGCACGATTGGAGGTTCAGTCGCATGGGACTTCATCCGCATTGGTCTAGTCGCATGATGTTCAGTCGCATGGAGGCCATGCGATTGAAGGGTGCCCGTTTGCCCAAACAGGGCTGTTGTACCCAGGGACGAACATAGTTAGAGTACTGACCTTCAAGGGAAGTGCAGAGGTAAGTTTTGACGTAGAAGTTTCCGTAAGTGCATGTAAGATGGCCGTTGAGGCCTTAGAAGAGATGTTGGGCATGATGATGATAGTGTTGCATGTTATGCATGATGTATGTATGCTAAGTATGATGTTGCCATGTATGATGGTGATGACTGATGACTGGTAAATGCTGATGTTCCTTGTTCCGATACGTGTTTATCTTTCCGTGGCTTTACGTGTTATGATTAATAAACATAATGAAAGTATTATGTAACGTAAAGTGAAAGATAATGAAAGAAGAACATGATAAATAAATGCATGCATTAACGAATGAACGAATGAATGTAAGAAAGGGTTGCAAGCAAATGTAAGGAGGTGCACACCCAATGAAGGTGTTAGCTCAATGGTGTGCGGTTAGCTACCCCGAAGGATGCACACTGGGGTCCAACCTTTGTGATTGACCATATGTACGGGATCCTTGCCGCTTACCCTAGGTGACTGGGTGAGCTTCGTGCACAATGTTCGTGATTTAATTACCACAGGTCTAGCACCAGCACTCGTGCACAATGTTCGGGGTATAGCACATGGCATTGATCCAAAATGAAAGAGGAAAGATAAGTGGTGCATGTACTTGCCCTAGGTGACTGGATCAGCTTTGTGCACAATGTTCATGATTAATTACCACAGGTCCAGCACCAGCACTAGTGCACAATGTTCGGGGTATTGTACATGTCATCGAAAGTAATGAACGTACGAATGAATGTAATGAACGTAGGAATGAATGTAACGAATGTATGAATGAAAGTAAGAAACCTACAAACGAAAGAAAGAGTTTATGAAAGAATGAGAATGTTAACGATGAATGGTAATGAACAAAAGCTAATGAATGAATGATGAAGATAATAATGATATCATCTATGTGTTCGTATGTTGTTTGACCACATGTATGTAAAGAACGGTTTAACGAAAGAAAAGTATGTTTTATTATAAAACTAGAACTCACTCAGCAACGCTGACTTTTTATGTGTTTCCAGTTGGCAGGTAAGGTTGCTGAGGATGGCACGAGGCGGCTACTCAGCTCTTTTGGGATGGCATTCTTTTGTATAATGCTTTTGTGATGTAATGCAACAATATATATTTTGTAATTGATGAACGTTGTATTAACTGGCAAAAGCATTTATATAGTAAATTGAAAAGTTATTTCAAAGTTTCCGCTGCATGTTTTATTTAAATTAATAAAATTATATGTTTTGAGAGCGATGAGGATCCAACTGTAAGCGTCCCGGGAACGGGGCCTTACAAGTTGGTATCAGAGCTAAAGTTTAAGTGAAATGGGTAAATTTTCAAAATAAACCTTAACTTAAACTGAGAATGGGACAGAAAGGGATAGGATTCCAATCTGAGTAGCTGCGTGCCATCAGGTATTTTCTTAAAGTTAACCGGTAGTATGTGCGCATGTTATGTGTTTATATGTTGCTGGTAGATTTAGATACTGATATAGTCAGGACAGGTAATGCTCGGGTTACGAAGAGTAAAGTAAGTGGCTAATCACAACTGGCCACTGTAATTAGGGACTTACTATACTTGACAAAAACTGAGCTATTCCCTTGAATGAACGTGTTGGTGTTTGAATCTTTCAGTGTGTGATAGAGGATGGCCGGTGGTAGATCATCCAAAGCCTCGCGTGGTGGGCTTGCTGCTGCGTCACGGCCCAAAAGAGGCAGGCCTAGAGTTAAGAAGGTGGTTCCTGAAGAACCCGAGACCCCTCATCCGGAGGGTGTAGACGAGAGCGCCAATATGAGAGCCTCGGTAAAGGAGGTTGTGGTGGAGGAGGTGCATGAGGTCATGCAGACGATCTTACCGTCTGTGGTGACCGAAGTGATAAAGGCTGTACGGGAAGGAGAACGGAAGGAGAGGAACCGGTCCTCGGGAGGACGGGAACAAATGGAGCCTGAAACGGTTCCTTCTGATGAAGAAGAGGAGGAGGAAGAAGAGCCTGCGCTGGGGGCGGCACGAGGCTGTAACTACAGGGCTTTTCAATGATGCAAGCCCCTAACTTTTGATGGTAATGGCATTGCTACTGCTGCTCACCGATGGGTAAGGGAAATGGAAGTCGTTCTGAATATCAACGAGTGTCGGGAAGATCAGAAAGTGAAGTTTGCTGCCCATTCTTTCGTGGACTCGGCTCTGTGCTGGTGGGACAATATAGTCCAAGCCGAGGGTAGCAGGGCTATTAGGAGGATGAGATGGTCGGAGTTGAAAAAGTTGGTTATTGAGAAGTTTTGTCCTCATCGGGAAATGGATAAGGTTGAGAGGGAGTTCCTGCAGCTAGAGGCGGGAACCATGACACACCAGCAGTACACCACCAAGTTCAACGAGATGGCACGTCTGGTGCCGGATCAGGTGACGCCTCTGTCCCGGAAGATTAAGAGGTACATTCAGGGTTTGCCAGCGGATATTCGCAGGCACATGATCACTGCCCGACCGAGCACGTTTAGGTCGGCAGTGGACTTGGCAGGGAGGCTATATGATGAGAGGGCTGTCGTGTTGGTGGCTGAAGGTAATAGGAAGGATGGTGGTGATCGGAACTAGAACGGGAAAAGGTTTGGTCGGGGTGATGCCTCGACGGGTAACAAGAAGGCACGCGTGGACGATCGCCGTGTGGCCATACCGGGTACGGGATCGAGAAAGTGTGGCAAATGTGGGAAGGAGCACAGTGGCGAGTGTAGATGGGGGTTGAACGTCTGTTTCAAGTGCGGGAAGCCTGGTCATATGGCTAGAGATTGTAGGGGCGCGAGGCGCTTCAACTGTGGGGAAAGTGGTCACATGAGTAAAGACTGTAAGAAGCCAAGGGCTGAGGGTTCCGACATGAAGAAGATGGGGAATGAAGGACCGAGAGCAAGCGCCAGGGCATTCACGATGACGCAGGAGGAGGCTAGGACGGACCCTGATGTTATGTTTGATACGTTGCTGGTGAACCAAACTTTAGCTTCTGTGTTATTTGATTCGGGTGCCAGTAGGAGTTTTATTTCTGCTGTTTTCTGTGATAAGCTGCCTGTTAGTAGTAAATGTGTTGATGCGCCATTTGATGTAGAAACTGCCATAGGTAAGTCTACCAGGATTTCAGAGTTGATAGAGGGTTGTGATGTGGAGTTAGAGGGTCATAAATTTCCGGTTAGACCATTTGTGATGACCTTAGGTGGTTTCGACTTGGTACTTGGTATGGATTGGCTGGCGGACTTCAAGGCGAATATAGTGTGTCGAAAGAAGATTCGTTTGATAGCGCCTGACGGGAGTTCGGTAACTATTTATGGGGATCGGGTCATAACGATCCCGAAAGTGATCTCAATGGCGGTGGTGGGAAAGTGCATGAGGGGTGGATGTAGTGCCTACTTGGCATATGTGAAGGATGTGGATACGCCCACACCACAACTGACTGATGTACCGGTTGTGTGTGACTTTCCGGATGTGTTTCCCGAAGACTTGTCAAGAGTGCCACCTAACCGAGAGATTGAGTTTCAGATCGATCTGGTACCAGGTGCCCAACCTGTCACCAAGGCACCGTATCGATTGGCTGTGACAGAGATGAAGTAGTTGATGGAGCAGTTGCAAGAGCTGCTAGATAAGGGGTTCATTAGACCGAGTATCTCACCTTGGGGTGCTCTGGTCTTGTTTGTAAAGAAGAAGGATGGTAGTATGAGGATGTGTATAGACTACCGTGAGCTGAACAAGGTGACAGTGAAGAATCGATATCCGTTACCGAGGATTGATGATTTATTCGATCAGCTTCAAGGTGCCAGTTGGTTTTCAAGGATCGAACTTCGATCTGGCTACCATCAGCTAAAGGTGAAAGAGCAGGATATTCCTAAAACAGCTTTTCGCACGCGCTACGGTCACTACGAGTTTCTCGTTATGTCTTTCGGTTTGAACAATGCGCCAGCTGCTTTTATGGATCTGATGAAACGAGTGTGTCGGCTGATGTTAGATAAATCAGTGATTGTGTTCATTGATAATATCCTGATTTATTTAAAGAGAGAGATAGAGCATGCTGGTCACATTCGAGAGGTGTTGGAGACGTTGAGAAGGGAGAAACTGTATGCCAAGTTCTCCAAGTGCGCGTTTTGGTTGCGTGAATTTCAATTCTTGGGTCACGTGGTGAATCCGGAGGGGATTATGGTGGATCCGGCAAAGGTGGAAGCGGTGATGCAATGGAAGTCTCCAAAAGACGCCATCCGAGATCCGTAGTTTCTTGGGTTTGGCGGGCTACTACCGAAGGTTTATTCAAGACTTCTCCAAGATCGCTTCTCCACTAACCAAGTTGACCCGTAAAGATGTAAAGTTTGTATGGGGTCAAGCTCAAGAGAAGGCGTTCGAAGAATTGAATATGAGATTGACTCAAGCTCCTGTTCTGTCATTACCTGATAGAAGTGAAGATCTGATGGTTTATTCTGATGCTTCCTACTCGGGGTTGGGGTGTGTGTTAATGCAGAAAGGAAAAGTTATAGCCTATGCATCCCAATAGTTAAAGGTTCATGAGGTTAACTATCCTACTCATGACTTGAAGCTAGCAGCAGTGGTCTTTGCATTAAAGATTTAGAGGCACTACCTGTATGGGACGAAGTGCATCATTTTCACTGACCACAAGAGCTTGAAGTACTTCTTCGAGTAGAAGGATTTGAATATGAAGCAGAGGCAATGGTTGGAGCTTATAAAGGATTATGATTGTGAGATCCATTATCATCTGGGCAAAGCCAACGTGGTGGCGGATGCCCTTAGCTGAAAGCAACGACCTGAGCCGATTCGGGTGAAGGCGTACCAGCTGATTATGACCTCTGATGTGATGAAGCAGGTCAAAGAGTTTCAAGATGAGGCTTTGAAAGAAGATCATCTTAACTCTGAAAGAATGAGAGGTCTGGTTGTAGAATTGGGTGAAAACACACTCGGTGTTAAAACCCGATTCGGGCGGATGTGGATTCCTCGTTTTGGGGATCTACGGGTGAAGATTATGGATGAGGCTCATAAGACTCGATACTCTATTCATCCCGGTGCTATAAAGATGTATCAAGACATGAAGAAAGATTATTGGTGGCCGGGTATGAAGCGTGATGTGGTGGAGTATGTGAGTAAGTGCCTTACTTGTTTGCAAGTGAAGGCCGGGCACCAAAAGCCGTATGGGAAGATTCAACCTTTGGATATACCGGAGTGGAAGTGGGAGCACATCACCATGGATTTCATTACAAAGCTGCCGCGTACTCCGAAAGGGTATGATGCTATATGGGTGATTGTTGACCGCTTGACGAAGAGTGCTCACTTCCTACCGATGCGCGAGACATATTCATCCGAGAGGTTGGCAGATCTTTTCATTAAGGAGATTGTAGCTCGTCATGGTGTGCCGGTGTCTATTGTTTCTGATCGTGACACCCGTTTTACATCCAAATTCTGGAAGAAATTCCACGATGCCATGGGGACGAGGTTACACATTAGGACAGCTTATCATCCCCAAACTGATGGTCAGTCAGAAAGTACCATTCAGACATTGGAGGACATGCTTCGGGCATGTGTGATTGATTTCGGGGGAAGTTGGGATGACCACTTACCGTTAGCTGAATTCTCATACAACAACAGCTATCATGCCAATATTGGCATGCCACCTTATAAGATGTTATACGGTAGGAGATGCAGAACACCCTTTTGTTGGGGTGATATTGGTCATAAAGAGTTAGGGAGCGTCGAGGTGATCGAGGCTACAATTGAAAAGCTTTAAAGGATCAAGGCTTTCATGAAGTAATTTACAAAATAATATTCATAATATGTTAGTCGAAATATAAAATTTTTCTTTAAGATATATATATTCGTCTAACCTTATTTTTAAGGTTGTCACATTCTCCCCCTGTTAAAAGAATTTAGTCCCGAAATTCCTTGGAGTATGATTTCTTAAATTTTTGAAGAACTTATCTGATTATTACCTCTGCATAAATGGGGTATTTCTTCTTGATCTCATCTTCTCTTTCACATGTGTATTTTGGTCCTCTCTTTGCATTCCATTTAACTTTTACTATACGAATTCTATTCCTTCTTAACTTCTTTACTTTTTTGTCTATAATGGCTATTGGTTCTTCCATAAAATGAAGTTTCCTATCTATTTTGACTTGTAACGCCCGGGTATTTATCTATTTTGAAGTCGACGAAAGAAGAAAAGAAATAAAGTCCAAAACCGGGGGACCAAACTCACCAACGCATGAAAGTTGGACAAATGAGGACATAATAAGGGATAGGGCAGCCATTTCCCCCTCCACACACACTCATTTCAACCACAAAAGAAAGAGAGAAAGGAAGAAAGGAAGAGAAAAAGGGGTGATTCGGGTCGATTCGGGCTCGAAATTCGTCGTGTAGCTAGTCCAAACGAAGCTCTTCACCTTCTTCTGGTTGTGTGAGTTCTAGGACCCCTATTTTACTTGTTTTCAACCGATTTTGGGGCTGGAACACATAGAAACCCGGTTTTGAAAATGTGTGTGTTTGACCCATTTGGGTGTGATTGTGTATAGTGTGTTTAGAGTGCGATTTCGGGCTTGTGTGTGCTTGAATGATGTCATAGTATGCTTTCTTAAGGATTAGAAGGGTTGATTTGGGCTTAGAATGAGTTTGGAAGGGTTTGGAGGCTGAAAATTCTGCGCCCAGTTAGTGCTAGGCGACTGGAGGGCCAATTGGCCGACTGAGGGATGACTGAGGTTCAATCGCACGACTGAGGTTCAATCGCACGACTGGGGTCCAGTCGCATGACAGGTCATACGACTGAGAGCCCAGTCGCATAGGTGTTCAGTCGCATAGGTGTTCATTCGCACGACTGAGAGCTCAGTCGCATAGGTCCATTCGCATAGTGTCCAATCGCACGATTGAGGGTCCATTCGCACGATTGGAGGTTCAGTCGCATGGGACTTCATCCGCATTGGTCTAGTCGCATGATGTTCAGTCGCATGGAGGCCATGCGACTGAAGGGTGCCCATTCACCCAGACAGGGTTGTTGTACCCGGGGACGAACATAGTTAGAGTACTGACCTTCAAGGGAAGTGCAGAGGTAAGTTTTGACGTAGAAGTTTCCGTAAGTGAATGTAAGATGGCCGTTGAGGCCTTATAAGAGATGTTGGGCATGATGATGATAGTGTTGCATGTTATGCATGATGTATGTATGCTAAGTATGATGTTGCCATGTATGATGGTGATGACTGATGACTGGTAATGTTGATGTTCCTTGTTCCGATACGTGTTTATCTTTCCGTGGCTTTACGTGTTCTGATTAATAAACGTAATGAAAGTATTATTTAATGTAAACTGAAAGATAATGAAAGAGGAACATGTTGAATGAATGGCATTAACGAATGAACAAATGAATGTAAGAAAGGCTTGCAAGCAAATGTAAGGAGGTGCACACGCAATGAAGGTGTTAGCTCAACGGTATACGGGTTAGCTACCCCGAAGGATGCACACTGGGGTCCAAGCTTTATGATTGACCATATGTACCGGGATCCTTGCCGCTTACCCTAGGTGGCTGGCTCAACTTTGTGCACAATGTTCGTGATTTAATTACCACAGGTCCAGCACCAGCACTCATGCACAATATTCGGGGTATAGCATATGGCATTGATCCAAAATGAAAGAGGAAAGATAAGTGGTGCATGTACTTGCCCTAGGTGACTAGATCAGCTTCGTGCATAATGTTCGTGATTAATTACCACAGGTCCATCACCAGTACTAGTAGACAATGTTCGGGGTATTGTACATGTCATCAAAAGTAATGAACATACGAATGAATGTAATGAACGTACGAATGAATGTAAGGAGTGTATGAATGAAAGTAAGAAACGTACGAACGAAAGAAAGAGTTTATGAAAGAATGTGAATGTTAACGATGAATGGTAATGAAAAAAAGCTAATGAATGAATGATGAAGATAATAATGATATCATCTGTGTGTACGTATGTTGTGTGACCACATGTATGTAAAGAACGGTTTAACGAAAGAAAAGTATGTTTTATTATAAAACTAGAACACACTCAGCAACACTGATTTTTATGTGTTTATGAAAGAATGCGGCTACTCAGCTCTTTTGGGATGGCATTCTTTTGTATAATGCTTTTGTGATGTAATGCAACAATATATTTTGTAATTGATGAACGTTGTATTAACTGGCAAAAGCATTTATATAGTAAATTGAAAAGTTATTTCAAAGTTTCTGCTGCATGTTTTATTTAAATTAATAAAATTATATGTTTTAAGAGCGATGAGGATCCAACTGTAAGCGTCCCGGGAACAGGGCCTTACATGACTTCTTGAATTGGTACCTTTAAGGTTTCATTGGTTAGACATTTCTTGAGGTTGGACACATTTAAGGTGTTATGCACTTCACTTAATTATTTAGGTAATTCTAACTTATATGCCACAAGACCAATCCTATCAATGATTTTAAATGGACCAACGTACCTAGGGTTTAGTTTACTTGGTTTTCCAAATCGGAAGATTCCTTTTGAGGGTGATACCTTTAGATAAACCCTGTCTCCAATTTGAAATTCCAACGGTTTCCTTCGTTTGTCTGCATAGCTTTTCTGTCGATCACGAGCTGATTTCAATCTATTTTTAATATCAGTGATCTTGTTCGTGGTTTCTTGGATTAATTCAGGACCTGTAAGTTGTCTATCACCTATTTCATTCCAACATAAGGGTGATCTACACTTTCTTCCATACAAAGCTTCAAATAGAGCTAACCCAATACTAGAGTGATAACTGTTATTATATGAGAATTCTATTAATGGTAAGTGGCTATCCCAATTTCCACCAAAATCTATAGCACAAGCTCTTAACATGTCTTCTAGTGTTTGTATTGTTCTTTCGCTTTGTCCATCAGACTGTGGATGATAGGTTGTACTTAAGTTCACTTGTGTTCATAAGGCTTTTTGTAATGTCTACCAAAATCTGGAAGTAAATCTACTGTCTCTATCTGATATGATGGATACAGGTATTCCATGTCTAGACATAATTTCTTTTATGTAAATTCTTGCTAGTCTTTCAATCTTAAAATCTTCTCGTATGGGTAGGAAATGAGCTGACTTAGTCAATCTATCTACTATAACCCAAATTGTGTCGTATCCATTTCTGGTTCTTGGTAGTTTGGTTATGAAGTCCATTGTAATCTGATCCTATTTCTATTCTGGAATTTCTAGTTGCTGTAGATATCCTGAAGGTTTTTTATATTCAGCTTTTACTCTTAAACAGATATCACATTGTTTCACGAATTCTCCGACTGATCTTTTCATGCCTAGCCACCAGTATTGGCTTTTCAAATCCTTGTACATTTTATTATTTCCCGTATGTACAGAATATTTTGACTTATGTGCTTTCTGTAGGACAATTGTTCTAATCATGCTATTGTTAGGTACCTAAATTCTTCCATTAAACCTCAGAATTTCATTTGTTTCTTCTTTCATATCTTTTAATTATCCCTTTAGTTTTAACATATCTTCTTGTTGGGCTTCCTGGATTTGTTTTAACAAATCTGAATGTAATTTCATTCTCGTAGCACGTACTCGTAATGGCTTAATCCTTTTTTTTCTACTTAGAGCATCAGCAACTACATTTACTTTACCAGGGTGATACTTGATTTCACATTCATAATCACTTAATAATTCTACCCATCTTCTCTGTCTCATATTTAACATTTTCTAATCAAAGATATGTTGCAGACTTTTATGATCCGTATATATAATACACTTAGTCCCGTACAGATAATGTCACCAAATTTTTAGTGCAAATACTACAACTCCTAATTCTAGATCATGGGTGGTATAATTCTTTTCACTACCCCTAAGTTGCCTGGATGCATATGCAATTACTTTGTCTTTTTTCATTAAAACACATCCAAACCTTGACATGATGCATCACAGTATACTATAAAGTTATTTGTCCCTTCTGGCAAAGCTAAAACGGGTGCACTACACAACTTATTTTTGAGGAGTTCAAAAGCTTCATTTTGTTTTTCTTCCCATATATACCTTCTATCTTTTTGGGTCAATTCTGTCAAAGGTTGAGCTATTCTCGAGAAATTTTCTATAAATCTCATGTAATATCCTGCTAAACCTAAGAATTGTCGTATTTCAGTTGGGGTTTTTGGAACTTCCCATTTCTTGACTGCTTCAATCTTTGCTGGATCAACTTGAATTCCATTCTGGTTAACTATGTGTCCTAGGAATTGTACTTCTCTTTTTCAAAATTCACATTTTGAGAATTTTGCATACAACTTTTCCTTTCGTAGTATTCCAAAGTTAACCTCGGGTGTTGTTCGTGGTCTTCCTTATTCTTAGAGTAAATCAGTATGTCATCTATGAAGACTATAACGAATTTATCTAAATAGGGTTTGCACACTCTATTCATTAAATCTATAAACACTGCTGGAGCATTGGTTAATCCAAATAGCATTACAAGAAATTCATAGTGTCCGTACCTAGTCCTGAATGCAGTTTTTGATATATCGTCATCCTGTACTCTTAATTGATGATATCCAGATCTTAAATCTATTTTAGAAAAATAACTAGATCCTTGTAATTGATCAAATAACTCATCAATCCTGGGGAGAGGATATCGATTCTTTATAGTAACTTTATTGATTTCTCTATAATCATACACATTCTAAAAGTTCCGTCTTTCTTTTTGACAAACAGAATAGGTGCTCCCCAAGGTGAGACACTAGGACGTATAAATTCCTTATCTAATAGTTCTTGTAATTGGTCATGAGTTCCTTCATTTCAGTTGGTGCTAAATGATATGGTGCTTTAGCAATAGGGGTTGTTCCTGCTATTAATTCTATTTTAAACTCTACTTGACGAGAGGGTGGTAATCCAGGTAATTCATCAGGAAAAACATCAACTTATTCATTAATAATAGGAACACTTTCCAAATTCCCTTTATCAAGCTTTGCATCAACTATATGGGCTAAGAAAGCTAAACATTTCTTATTTAAGTATTTTTGTGCTTTTTCACAGGAAATCAATTTCATAATATCATTTGGTCTGTCACCGTATATACAGAGAGTTTTATCTTCCTTAATCAAAGGAATTTTTATCATTTTCTTGTCACATATAATTTCAGCAAGGTTCTTACTCAACCAATCCATACCTACTACAATATCAAATCCTCCTAATTTAATAAGAATCAGATCTATATCAAAACAATATTCATCTAAATTCAAAATATAGTTAGGAATAATTTCACCAGCTTCTATTACTTTACATCAGCTAAATCTATCACATATTTATGTCTTAGTTTCTCAGAGGTTAAACTAAGTGATGGTTTAAAGGTATTTGAAATAAAACGGCGAGTTGCTCCTGTATCAAATAATACTTTTGCGTACTGTTTATTGATAAGGAACGTACCCGTTACCACTTCTGGTTCATGATGAGCTTCTTCAGCTTATATTACGAAAGCTCTTCCACGGGGGTTGTTTTGGTTAACTGGAGTCTTGCCTTTCTGTTGTGGACATTCATTACGAAAATGGTTCTCGTTTCCACATTGAAAGCAGACTGGTTTAGGGTTGGTAGGGTTCTTGCAATATCAGGATATATGTCCTTTCTTCTTACAATTATAACAAACCACTGTCATACAGTTTCCTGAATGATATCTTTGGTAGATATTGCACTGTGGTTGCCTATCCATCTTCTTTCCCTGAGCTGTTCCTAAGAAATTTCTTTGTGGAGGTCGGGTTATTCTTTTCTGAGGGTTTTCTCCAAATCTCCTCCCTGTGTGGTTTCCATTCCACTTTCTTTTCTCTCCTATTTGTGGATGGCTTAATGATCCATTTCTGATCATTTCATCTGTCAAACTTCCTGACAGGATTACTGCTTCCTAAAAAGTTTTGGTCCTTACGGATTTTACTAATCCTCTTATTTGTGGTACTGGCCCCCAAATATATCTTCCTATCCTTTTTGATTCAGGGGTTATCAGGTGTGGTACTAACCTGGACAGTTCATTATACCTGTCGGTATATTCCCGGTGTGCAGCTCCTTTCATTTCTAGTGCCAGAAATTCAGCTTCTAATTTTTCTATTTCATTATAAGGACAATATTTCTCTATCACTAGACTTCTAAAATCTTTCCAACTTATCTTATTCATAATATGTCTACCTTTAGTGTGTACCTCTATTTTCCACCAGGATTGTGCCTCTCCTTTCAGTGAATGCGAAGCAAACAGTGTTTTGTAATTCTCAGCACAGTTACTGATTTCCAAGACTGCTTCAATTTCATCTAACCATCGTAAGGTTTGCACAGCTCCTCCTTTTCCATCAAATTCTCGGGGTCTGCAAGACATAAGGTCTTGTAAGAGCATCCTTTCGAGACTCCATTCAGGATTTCTTCTTCCTGTCATTCTTCTGAATTAATATTTTCATGCCTTTCCTGTGGGTGTGAGGTGGTTCCAAAGTTCAGATTTTGTTGTAGTTGGGTTATCAGGGTAGGTAAGGTAGCTTCTATTTGTTGGGCTACTATCTGAGAAATTCTATCATTTTCATTGGTGTCTTCCCCAAGTCGGGTTCTAGGTCGTCCCACTCGAGCTGTTCTTCGTACAGGCTGAGTGTTTCTTTTGGCGGCATGATTCACTATAGTGAATTATAATATTAGTATCATAAATAAAAATTATAACACAAATTTATTTAGCACATATCAAATAAACATTTCAACACAAAGATATATATATGTATATCATTTAAGTTTTTATTTCTTTATTCTGACAAGTTAGACTATGTCTTTCTAATTCTTGCGAATCCATTCCCATATCTTTGTGAAGATATTTTTTTAGAGGTTTTGAGTTTCTTGATATCCTTCTGTATTCTCCAGATCCCTAGTTGTATTTTTTAAGTTTCCTAAGAGTCCGTTGAGCTGTCTTCACTTGGTTCAACTTTTGTCTTTTAGTTATCTTATCTTCATGTCTGGATGAATCAGAATTTTGTACTTCTATATCCATGGCTTGCTTAGTCATAAATCTGTCTTCTCGTCATATCTTTTTCCTAGGGGTCTTAATTGTATATCCTCCAATGTGTACAGGTGCACGTCGAACATAAACTTTTGGCTCATTTTCAACTTTTAGTTGAGGGATTTCCATAACTTGTTGGGGTTCTGGTTCAGGTGTTATTTCCTTAGAGTTGCTATGGTCTGAACACTCGAAAGGACCAGTCTCATTGTAGTAACTATCTGAATTCATAACTGCAAAAATTTATTTATAATATTCCATAAAATGGTTAGTCACATATTTTTATTATAACTATTAAAGTTAAGCATAGAATCATAGAATTTCACATAAAATCATATCACATAAGTATATATATATTTACTATTATTTGAGCTTATGGTTATAGTCTATGTATTTTCATTGTACCTAATTCTCTATAACCAATGGCTCTGATACCAACCTGTCACATCCTGGTGGAAGCGTGAAGCGATTTCTGGATGTGACTTGTTTGTTCAGAACACAATTGGTTAAAGGAAATTAAATCACAACAATATTAATACATAAAACACTCAACTTAATTATATATATCATAAGTTAGGATTACATCATTACATATAAAGTCAAAATTTGATATAATCCTTATTACAACTTTTATTTAACTAAACATCTTCAAATGCGATGGAAGTGCGCGTCCACCACAACCCTGCCATCGTATATGTTGACGGTTAGGTTTACACAGACCCTTCCCACTACTTCGCCCCAACCGTTGTATACATCAAACGAGAAGTCTATATTATTAGTCATTTTTCACCTGAAAAAGCATACTCAAATAGTTCAACATAAAGTTGGTGAGATCATAGGTTTATTTCCAGACAAAACATTTTATTGATGCACCAATTACAACCAAACCTGCTCACACACATAATCATACTGTCACGAAATAATTCACAAGATCAGATAATACTGCATCATAACACTCATTCTGTTGGTGCAAGAAATATTCAAATAGCATCTAAATACTCATCCTGTTGGTGCAAAATATTCTCCTAAGTAGCGCTACCAATATTATCAGACGGTTCCTCATTCGAATTAATGGTTGTATCACAAATGACAGTAAATCTCATAACAATTTTAAGAATAGTGCATCAACATAACCAGTATGTTTTTTCCCTCCAAAAACTTTACAAATACCAAAATAGTGCTATGAGTCTCATCTGTTTCCAAAGTGTAACCTATAAAAATAATTCATAAGTTAGACAAATTTCTTTAAAATTTTCAGAACCTTAGATATAACCAATTCTTAAAAATTTAGCTGTTAATATAATCAGCTAATATTACCATAAAATTCTCAACTTTTAGTTTACTATATATAATTTCTTATAATTATTACAATTTCTCTATAAATCACCAAAAATAGCTACTATTATCTAAAAATTCCCAAAATTTTACAGAATATTATTTTAGTAGTTTAAATCATCCAATAATTTTCCTAATATCTAAGTCACAACAGATTTATTTCTGTATGTCTCACAATATTCCCAAAATTTATTAAAAATAGCTATATAACTCCAAAAATTATGAATTTTACACCATCTGTTGAATTTGATTTTTCATAGCTTCAGTGAATGTTTCACAATTTATGGTATTGATAAATATTTCTTTTGATTTTTCCTTTACAAATCACTTAAAATTTCATTTTTCAATCATAATAAGGAAATAAATACAAAATAATTCCTGGAGATTTTATATCTCAAAAGAATTCTATGATTTTTCCAGAATTTTCCCAACTTTGTTTGTATTTTGAGTATTTTCTTCATTTTCACCATTTAAACAATTTTGTATAAATTGTTTTATTCATCATAATTTTATCAAAACTTACAGAATAATGTTTCAGTATTTTTATAAATATTTTTCAATGTTTATTCCCACAATCTTATTTGTCTAATATTTTTGCTTATTTTTCTTAATATTACAAGATTTATTCTTAAAAATTTCAAAAGCTTTTATTTTTGTCATAAGCTTCTGAATTTTAACATCTCATCCTTGTGACTTGATGAGAAATAAGAATTTTTGAGATGTTTTAAGGTTAGTCTTGATGTATATTTACCAAGACTTAGTTATATATATGTGCTTATAACACATATGTAATGTTGATTTTTAAAACATATAGAAGGATATTACAACCTTGTGAATGATGAGATTGATGACCTTGATGATGCTGTCTAAGAACCGAGGAAATTAGTCCACGATCGAGTGGTATGTGGAGGTGGTGGTGGTGTTTATCCGAGAGGTCACGGTTGGATGTTGTGTTTAAAGTTGTAGGATCCGAGAGACGTAGTAGTGTTCAAAGGGATCGGGAGATAGGGAACAAAGGTGGTGGATGGTGATGGTTATGATGATTACGGATGATGATGGTGGAGATGGTTGTGGTATGCGGTTGTTGGTGGTTGTGTGAGGGCCGAGAGGTAGAGGGATGTGGTGATCGAGTATGGTAGTTTTTGAGGATGATGGTGGTCGAAGGTGGTGGTGTTTGTGATCAAAACCAATGGCTCAAAGGTGTGGGAAGTGGCGGTTATAGAGGTGTTCAAAGAAAACCCGAGAGCTAGAGAACAAAGGTGGCGGTTTTGGGATGCTTGGCCGAGAGGTGGGTTTTTGTAGTTAGGTTTGTCATGATTGTTTCTAGAGATAGGGTGTTGAGGTGGCCTTCATAGCTTGGATTAGTTGACCCTTAGCATGGTATGTGGCATGTTTAGAGTTATGTAAAGCTAGGTGGCAACTTAGGGAGAGAGTTAGTGGCTATTGTCAATGATGCATATGAACCGAGAGTTTTTGAAGTGTTCTTAGGTGTGTTTGTGGTGGTTTGGTGCTAATGACTCGATTAGTCATTCAACCGAGAGGTTTAGATGCTTAATTGTGTTGTTTGATTATGTTAACATATTGTTTTGATTCATAACACATATATATAGTACCATAGATTACCACAAGTCTAAATCATATGTGTGTGTGTGTATATATAAATATATATATATATATATATATATACCTACACGTAAAATGTATACTTATATGTATGCACAAGTAGAATATATACATGCATGCAAAAATCTATATTTATGCACACGTAAATTCTATATATATATATATATATATATATATATATATACATGCATGCAAACATGCATACGTAAAATATATACATGACATACATATATATATATATGACATAATAATGTAATTTACTAAATAATATTCATAATACGTTAGTCGAAATATAAAATTTTTCTTTAAGATATATTCGTCTAACCTTATTTTTAAGGTTGTCACATAATCTTTGACCATTGTAAAACAAGTGGGATATTTTTAATATCTTGTTATTGTGCAACTTTGATACGGAAACTAGGGAGCACATTGTGTCAATTGCCTCCCATCCTTCCTTTCTTGGTAAGAGGCTTGTTTTAAGCTTATTGGTTCTATTGAAAGGTAAAACTTGGATGTTTTTGAGGAAGATGGTGGTCGAAGGTGGTGGTGTTTGTAATCAAAATCAATGGCTCAAAGGGGTGGGAAGTGGCGGTTATGGAGGTGTTCAAAGAAAACCCGAGAGCTAGAGAACAAAGGTGGCGGTTTTAGGATGCTTGGCCGAGAGGTGGGTTTTTGTAGTTAGGTTTGTCATGATTGTTTCTAGAGATAGGGTGTTGAGGTGGCCTTCATAGCTTGGATTAGTTGACCCTTAGCATGGTATGTGGCATGTTTAGAGTTATGCAAAGCTAGGTGGCAACTTAGGGAGAGAGTTAGTGGCTATTGTCAGTGATGCATATGAACCGAGAGTTTTTGAAGTGTTCTTAGGTGTGTTTATGGTGGTTTGGTGCTAATGACTCGATTAATCATTCAACCGAGAGGTTTAGATGCTTAATTGTGTTGTTTGATTGTGTTAACATATTGTTTTGATTCATAACACACATATATAGTAGCATAGAATACCATAAGTCTAAATCATATGTGTGTGTGTGTATATTTATATATATATATATATATATATATATATATATACCTACACGTAAAATATATACTTATATGTATGCACAAGTAGAATATATACATGCATGCAAAAATCTATATTTATGCACACGTAAATTCTATATATATATATACATACATGCAAACATGCATACGTAAAATATATACATGACATACATATATATATGACATAATAATGTAATTTACTAAATAATATTCATAATACGTTAGTCGAAATATAAAATTTTCTTTAAGATATATATTCGTCTAACCTTATTTTTAAGGTTGTCACATAATCTTTGACCATTGTAAAACAAGTGGATATTTTTAATATCTTGTTATTGTGCAACTTTGATACGGAAACTAGGGAGCACATTGTGTCAATTGCCTCCCATCCTTTCTTTTCTTGGTAAGAGGCTTGCTTTAAGCTTATTGGTTCTATTGAAAGGTAAAACCAAAAGTAAAATGCACCAAAAGTTGATCGTGTGTTGTTTGTTTGATGCTTAAGATAATCATATTTTTATGTGTTTATTAGCTTGGAACAAGATTACTTTGAGATTTGTTTGTGTTGCATATGTTTGGATCTTAAAGGCCGTGATTTGGATGCCTTAACGGAAAAATAGAAGTTCGTACAAGTGAAGGCAAAGCGATCATGTTTAAAATAGCTCAAAATGAAAAACCAATGCATGGTGCTCTACACGAGCACATAAACTTGCCCAAAGTATAGGAAAATCAAAGGTTGTAGAAGACACTACAAGAAAGACTCGTATTAGCGGCGACTATATTAGCGGCGACAGTGGCTTTAGCGGCGACGATTATTAGCGCGACGTCTTTAGCGGCGACATGTCGCCGCTAAAGATCGCGATCCACAGTTCATTATTTGACCAAAATCTAGCCGTCCAAAATCAATTACATCGAACGGCTCATGTTAAATCGTACGGGAAACCTTTAGCGGCGACGCCTTTAGCGGCGACGCGTCGCCGCTAATGGTTACTGGTTATACGCGAATTCTTACCCTCCCTTCTTCACTTTCCCTCCAATTAACCTAGGCGCCACCTGCGATCTCCGACCACTGCTCCTCCGGCGCGACCTCCCACCATCCGACCAGCCACCACCATCCGACCACTGCTCCTCCGCGGCCACCTCCCACCGCCCGCACACCACCATCCGCTTCTCTTCTCCCCCCGCGCCCGCACCACACCACGACCCACCACCCGCGGCCACCACCGTCCGACCAGCCACCAGCCACCGTCCGCACCACGTCACCGTCGCCGCTGCTGCATTTTCCGTCGCCGCTACTACAAAGATTCGGTATTTTTTTTATTTTTTTTAATTTTTTGTTTTATAGATGTAATTTTATAAAAATATATATAGAAATTGTGTTCGTTTGTGTGGCTCGTTTCAGTATCATTTGAAGGAACAAGTTTGACTCAAAATTTGTGAAAATGGACATTGAGAAGAGGTCTAGCTAGCATGTTCATTTTCATGAGTTTTAGTTAGTTTGAATGCTTTCATGGCTAGTTTTTATAAGTTAGTTATCTTTTTAGCGTGCAAAAATATAGCATTACTATATTACGTCTAGGCGGATCCTTTCTCCAATCAAAAGAATTACGCTATGTTTGTTCTTAATTTCTTGACTTGCGTGTTATGGGTAATTGGTGGATGTCTACAATGAATCAATGAAACAATGTGCGTAGAATGTTAGTAAACTAATTTGCATGTGAAGGTGATCACAACTTTGATGAATTGGCGAGTGGTGATGGAAATTTTGGATAAACTAATTTGCATTTATATGGTTAACTAAATGGATTTTAGAGTAAATGTTTAGTTGAAAAGCCTTTTAAACTAATTAAATGTAAATGTTGAGAAGCCTTTTGGACTAATTAGATGTAAAGAAGGAATTTAATTGTAATTGTTTTATGGTGAACTAATTAGATTAGGTATTTTATTAAAGATGGATTTTAGTTAACTTTTGAACTAATTAGATTAGTTATTTTATTAAAGATGTAAATGGTTAACTAAGTATTTTCTAATTAGATTTGGTATTTTATAATTAGTATTTATTAGTATTTCTAATTAGATGTACATACTAATTATTTACAACTTTAATTAGATTAGGTATTTTATAATTAGAAAGTTGTAAATAATCTTATTCCTTGTCTCTAGAGCCAACGCATAGTGCTGTGACACCAGCATACAACTCTGGATTTTTTGGGGATTCCAGGCCTTATTTAAGCGTAATCTTAGGGTTTCAAACCTAATCTTTTTATGCAATTTTGATGTTTTCAAGGTGATTTTTAGTGCTTCCTTCATCATGATTTCACCTAGATCAAGCAAAGATAACCTCCGCTCAACCCTTGAAGATCCAATCATGTCGATGATCGGCTAATCCCTTCATAATCACACGTGATGGTTCTTGTAAGAGTCATATTTATTATGTTTTCGACCTAGGTTTCTTGGATTGTTTTTGTGGTGATAGTATGAAGTTAATTTAAATAAATTGTTTTTGTTTTAAATATCCATTTGTTATCATTCAATTCTGGGTTTCTTGCATCATAAATGATTTTGTAATTAAGGGGTGTTTGGCATCTAGGTTAACGAGTATTTAAGTATTTTTAAATATGAATCATAGAAGTGATTGATTTTCAATAATTTTCTAATTCTTATTCAATTTACTTGCTTTGAATTTGCTTTCTAGTCAATCAACACATAATTGGTATTTGTTTTCATGAGTAATTAAGTAGATTAAAAGTTTTACCCTTTCCATCAATTTTAAAGATTACGATCTTATTTACTCATACTAGATATAGATAGTTAAGTTTTTCAAATTACTTGTTTTAAATCTAACCATGATAACACGATCAACAATCATGTTTGTTGTAGTTTTTGTACGTTGGTGTCTATGATGGGAGAGAAACGTGGTCATCTTTCATAAAAAGAAACCTTCCATCACCAAAATAATGGAAGATATCAAGAGGTTGGGATTTTTGTGGATAAAGAATATATAGTGCAAAATTGGAGTGATTAGAATTTACGGAACGATGTAATTTTATTTTTACATTGATCAACAGGAGTTATATTGCTGACAATTATTGTAAATCCGCCAACCAGAAGATTTAAATGCTTCATAACCGCAAATAGGTATATATTAATTTCCCACAGCTTTTGACTACTTGCGAGCTCTATTCATTTAATTTATACAACATTTTATAAGAATTAATACTTTATATCAACAGGTCTATGCATACGTAGTAGTTTATTTTTATTGAATTATTTTTTGACACTAAAAGAAAAGGATTTGGTGATAAACTAAAATAAAGTATATATAATAGACTAATAATGTTAAATATATCATTATTATCTCTTAGGAGTTAGGATAAGTTAGATGTTGTAATAAAATAAATTACATGTTGTAATCAAATAAATTAGATGTTGTAATCAAATAATATAAAACGCTGATATATTCAATTGATTACCAAGATCAATAAGGTAAGATTTCATGGAAGTCAATGAAAGAGCATGAATGAAATCAATCACACTACCATCTGTTAGCTCTATTATATCCCCCAAGACAAGCAAATTACAACATTAGAAAACAAAAGATACTAACCGACAGCTTCAGTCCTTGGACTTTCAGAGCTATAGCAATAGTCCTACTTTTGACTTTATAACTTTATTTCATCACATATAACATTAGAGATGCATAAAAAATATTACAATTTAATCTATAATTTTTAATTATCATACACCACTGTAACATGTGTTCAATTACGACATTCGAAATGTATGACGAAGTCTTTATTTTCTAAATTTCTAGGCCTTTGGCTAGCACCCCCATCGCCTCACGCTTGAGGAGTGCGCTTTTTAAAACAAAGCAGATCGATAAGCATGGGTCATTATTCTAATAGGGTGTAGGCACGACCATGCTCCTCATCGGGAGCTGGTTAAACAAAAACTCGCATCGAATTGCTGCTCAGATGGTCTCTGTCTATGGTGTAATCAAATTATGAATAAATTTTTGAAAAAACAAATATATTGAAATCTGTTGAATTAAGCAAACTATTCAATATTTATACAAATTAGTTTTCAACATGGATTGATTAAAATCATGAATTAGTAAAGATATTAAACAAATAAACTTCTAAAATTTCATGTGATGATCTAGGGATGGAGGAGAGAAAGATATATAGCTTTAATAGAAACTCACGAGTAATTACCATGCTTCTCGTTGGTTTATTTTGAATAGAACTTACATGAAAATGTAGATGAAAATAAAAATATTGTGAGGGTATTTTTGTAATTTATGACAAAATCAATATGTTGTAAAGAAAGCATTGAGAAATACAAAAGCTAATTAAAAGGTGTTTTATGTGTGAAGCATTGAGAAATACAAAAGCTAATTAAAAGGTTTTGGATATGTATGTGTGAACCTTACAAGCGTTAACATAGCTCGATATCATATTTATATCAATAAGTAAAACTAACTAAGCATGTAGCAACTTTATATATATATATATATATATATATATATATATATATATATATATCCAAGTTATAAAATAGAAATATTTGACCCGCATTGGTTGAGTAAAACTAAAAGCGATATGTGGATAAAAATAAGTCACAAATGTATATTGAAAATTTTATGAAATATTATATTTAATTAGAAGTTATAAGAGGAAATAAAACATCTTAAAATTATATAAGATTAGGAAAAATAAAAACTAAATAAATATTTAATGAGATCAACTATATAGTTGGCTTGAACTTCGGCAAAGAGTTTGGTGTTAGTGTCCTTCACCATCGAGCCAATGTTGGTTTTCTTTTTACCGATATGGCTTATTGTGTATGTCACACCCCATCGAATGGGCGCAATTAATTGTACTAGCAGAAGCAAATAGCAGCATATTAACTAGTCCAAAATTCTCAATTTACAAAACCGTTTATGATACCTACTAGGTACATTTCAATAATCCAGGTATAACTTCACATAACAAAACAAGATTTTGGGTTACAATCTATAACCATATACAAGTCAAATCATATCTAAGCCGAACTTCAATGTTTCCAAACTAGCTTAGACAACTAACAACCTGCTAAGCCTTCTCTAGTCAAGCACTCCTAAGATTCTGCTCCAATAATATGTTTTCTTTAATACAAGCTAAAATACGTCAACATATATTTTGGTGAGTTACTGTGACATCCGTCACCAAAATAGGTGCATTAACCTTTAACTTTGATCGTTGACTTTTACTTTTTGACTTTGACTTTTGGAAATTGTCTCTTTGACTTTGACTTAAATGTTGACCTGATGTTGACTTGGTTTGAGAATAGTACATTAGACGTGTGTAGACACACTAAATTTTAGAACTATTTATAATGGACTTAGTATGTTCTAGTGAGCATTGAACATGGTGACAGTGGACGTTCACCGATTTGGACTTAGACCGATGGTTGCATGCTTAAAATTGGACTAAAGACTTACAAATGTAATATATACATCTTACGTTAAGAATGCAACAAAAATTAGACATCAATGGGCTTTGCCTAAAGCCTACTAAATAAACATAATTTAATTTAAAAATATATAAATTAAATAATTTATATAGCATATAATAGTCCGTTGGAATCGTATTGACAAGGAGAATTTAAAACATAAAAATTGGACGACGTGTGAACCAGGACAAGACGGAATTGGACGAGACAAGCAACGGGCCCAGGAGGCCCATTCATGGCCTCCCTTGGCCGCAAACCCTCAAAAGGGGGATCCACTTTGTTTTTTCTTCATTTTTTTACTAATCTTTCTCCAATAATGCTCTATAGTAAAACCCTAGCCGTCACCATCCATTTTCTACACTTGTTCTTCATTCCAATCATGTAAGGCTCCGTTCCTGGGCACCTCAAAGCTGGTCATTCATCGCACATAAAAGATACATTTATTCAAAACATCGCAGCGGAAATTTATTTAAAACCATTTTATATATTAATGACAGCTTTTGCAAAGTAATACAATACAGTTAACTGTTACAAAATATCATAATTGCATTACATCACAAAAACATCATCGTTATACTAATAGATGCCATCCCAAAGATGCCAAGTAGCTGCCCCATGCCATCCTCAACAACTCTTACCTGCCAACTGGAAAATACATAAAAGTCAGCGTTGCTGAGTGAGTTCTAGTTTTATAAATAAAATACCTTACTTTCGTTAAAACCTTTCTTTACTTTCATACGCGATCGTGCATCCTACGTACAAATGGAAAATATTATTATTAACTTTTATTATCATTCATTTTTTCATCACCATCATATTCATAGCATTTCATTCACATTCTCTTTCATGTACATTCTTTCATTTTACGTTATTTCGTACTTTCGTTCTCATTCTTCCGTAACGTACTTTACATCATTCTTTTACTTTCTTACTTTCTTACTTTCTTCTTTTTACGTTACGTCATTCTTTTTCTTTCATACGAATCAATGAACAATACCCCGAACATTATGCACGAAGCTGATGCTTGGCCTGTGGTGATTAAACCATGAACATTGTGCACGAAGCTGACCCGGTCACCTAGGGCAAGTCATCTCTCCCATTCATTCAAACCAATTGGTAATACCTCGAACATTATGCACGAAGCTGATGTTGGGCCTGTGGTAATTAAACCACGAACATTGTGCACGAAGCTGACCCTGTCACCTAGGGCATACTAAATGGCTTTGTCAGTCTCAATGATTGACCCTGTGTGCATCCTTTGGGGTAGCTAACTCGTATCACAGTTGAGCTAACGACAACATGGTCGTGAACCTCCTTTAAATTTGCTTGCAAGCCATTCTTTCGTTCATTACGTTTCACTTTTTATCTTTGTTATCTTTCACTTTGTTACATTATTCTTTACGTTCTTTCATTCATTTGTCATACTACGTAAAGTAGTAACATAATATTTAACGTATTTTATAATATAATAAATACATTTTAATACCATTAAAAGATAACTCATTATACATACCATACATCATCCATACATACTATAACCTTAAACCATCCCATAATCATGCTTAAAATGGATAACCATAACCCATAGGTCAAATCAGGTCAAACCCTAACATTTCTGGTTTTTTCCTAAAATTCCAGAAATAATTCTAAGTGCCTAGGCGCATGACACTATTTGGGCGTTTCTGCCCTGTTCAGGTGTTTTGCTACTATACGGGCGTCTGGACTTACACTTAGTCATTTACACTTAGACGCATGGCCTTTTGGGCACATGGGCACTATTCAGGCGCATGGGCACTATTTAGGCACATGAGCCTGACTTAGGCGCATGGGCACTTAGACGGTTGGGCACTATTCAGGTGTTTGGACTTTGGTGGTCGGGCACACTTAGGCAGTTTTTGACCGTTGGGCGCATGGGCCACTGTTTAGGCACATGGGCAACCAACTTTCACCTATTCAACATAAATCAGTCCCCAAAGCATCATATATCATAAACTAAGCTTAGTACTAACATTCTAAGCATTATAAAATAAGCATAACCATAATCAATCCCAAACTTACACCTAAAACATATACATTCATACGTACACACTTGGAACATAAAAACCCATTTTATGAAAACATGTTTACATGCATTTCCAGCACCAAATCAGTTAAAAACATGTTAAAAAGGGGGTTCTAGAAACTCACCTTAGCCAAACTTTGGGTAGACTTCTTCAAACCCGTTTACTATGAGCTCAACAACCTAAAACCCACAAAACACACACACACCGAATATACACACACATGTAAGCATGTAACCGGGGCTAATTCTAGCTAAGAACATCTTAAAAAACACAAGTTCTTACCTCAAATCTGGAATTCTTCTTCTTCTTCTCTCTAGAACTCGAATTCTCTGCTCTTTCTCTCTCTAAAACCGACTGAGAAAAAGTGTGCAGGGAATCATGGGCGGCCATATCCCTTTATGAACCATTCTATTCTTTTTTGTTCTTTTGACACTTTTATCCCCTCTACTTTGGTTAAATTACACTTTTCTTCTTTTTTATTCGCGTTTATTCTTTCTTTCTCGTCTATAAAAATATCCGGATGTTACAAGTCCATCCCCTTATATAGGTTTCGTCCCCGAAACCTGTTATTCCTCAAATAGATGAGGGTAATGCTACCTCATCTCTCCTTCAATCTCCCATGTAGACTCGGATCCCTTCCTGTGCTTCCACTGTACACGCACAAGGGGAACCACTTTATTCCTTAACCTTTTCTCCTTTCATTCAATAATCGCAACTGGTTGCTCCACATAATTGAGCCCTTCATCTACTTCGATATCCTCCAGTGGTACAACCATATCCTCGTCTGCTAAACACTTCCGCAAGTGAGATAAATGGAATGTCGGGTGAATTCCACTTAACTCATCTGGTAGTTCCAACCTATAGGCCACCTCTCCTACACGAGCAATGATTCAGAAAGGCCCTATATACCTCAGACTCAACTTGCCCCACTTTCTAAACCGAATGATACCCTTCCAAGGCGAGACCTTCAACATAACCCTATCACCCACGTTGAACTCAATCTGTCTACGCCTCTTATCAGCATACAACTTTTGTCTATCTTTAACTACCTTCATAAAGGTTTTGATCTTTTCTAGTTTCTCAGCTGTAGCCTCGATCATTTTAATACTCCCATATCTTTCTGACTAATATCACCCTAACAAACGGGTGTCCTACATCTCCTGCCATATAACATCTCATATGGTGGCATGCCAATACTGGCATGATAACTGTTGTTGTATGAGAATTCTGCTAATGGCAAATGGTCATCCCAACTTCCTATGAAATCGATCATGCACGCTCGAAGCATGTCTCGAGTGTCTGGATCGTTCTCTCAGACTGACCATCTGTCTAAGGATGATAAGTTGTGCTGATGTGTAGCCTCGTCCCCATCGCATCATGAAATTTCTTCCAAAACTAGATGTAACCGAGTGTCACGATCAGATACAATAGACACTGGTACACCATGACGAGCTACAATCTCTTTAATAAATAGATCCGTGAGTCTCTTACAGGAATACGTCTCTCGGATCGGTAGGAAGTGAGCATCCTACATCAAACGATCAACTATCACCCATATAGCATCATACCCTCTCGGATACGTGGTAACTTCGTAATAAAGTCCATGGTGATATGCTCCCACTTCCACTCGGGTATATCCAAAGGTTGGATTTTCCCGTACGGCTTCTGATATTCCACCTTCACTTGTAAGTGAGTAAGGCATTTACTGACATACTCTGCTACGTCACGCTTCATACCCGGCTACCAATAGTCCTTCTTCATATCGTGGTACATCTTGGTAGCACCGGGATGAATGGAATATCGAGTCTTATGAGCCTCATCCATGATCTTTACACGTAAGTCCCCGTAACGAGGAATCCACATCCGCCCATATCGGGTTCTAACACCGATAGTGTTTTCACCCAACTCTGCGACTAGGCCTCTCATCCTTTCAGAGTTAAGATGATTTTCTTTCAACGCCTCATCTTGAAACTCCTTGACCTGTGTCATCACATCAGAGGTCATAATCAACTGATAAGCCTTCACCCGAATTTGCTCGAGTCTCTCCTTTCGGCTAAGGGCATCTGCCATCACGTTGGCCTTGCCCGATGGTAATGGATCTCACAATCGTAATCCTTTATGAGCTCCAACCATCGCCTCTGTCTCATATTCAAATCTTTCTGCTTGAAGAAGTACTTCAAGATTTTGCGTTCTGTGAAGATGGTGCACTTCGTCCCGTATATGTAGTGCTGTCAAATCTTCAAAGCAAAAACCACAGCTGCTAACTCCAGATTGTGTGTAAGGTAATTGACTTCGTGGATCTTTAGCTGTCAGGATACGTAGGCTATCACCCTTCCACGTTGCATCAACACGAAACCTAGCCCTGAATAAGATGCATCCGAATACACCACTAAGTCCTCACTCCCTTCGGGTAATGTCAGAACAGGAGCTTGCGTCAACCTTGTCTTTAACTCCTCAAAAGCATTCTCCTGTTCCCGACCCCATACGAACTTCACATCCTTGCGAGTCAACTTTGTTAAAGGTGAGGCTATCTTGGAAAAATCTTGAATAAATCTCCTATAGTAGCCCGCTAACCCCAAGAAGCTACGAATCTCGGATGGTGTATTTGGAGACTTCCATTGCATCACCTCCTCCACCTTTGCTGGGTCTACCATAATCCCCTCAGGATTTATCACGTGACCTAAGAACTGAACTTCGCGTAACCAGAACACGTACTTAGAGAACTTAGCATACAACTTCTCCTTTCTTAATGTCTCCAATACTTCACGTACGTGGACGACGTGTTCTTCCTCGCTTCTCGAATAAATCAGGATATCATCAATAAACACAATCACTGATTTATCAAACATTGGCCGACACACTCGATTCATTAAGTCCATAAAGGCAGCTGGTGTGTTGGTTAAACCAAAAGACATAACAAGAAACTCGTAGTGTCCATAACGCGTGCAAAAAGCTGTCTTAGGGATATCTTGCTCCTTTACCTTCAACTGATGGTAACAAGATCGAAGATCTATCCTCGAGAACCAACTGGCACCTTAGAGCTAATAAAACAAATCATCAATCCTCGGTAATGGATACCGATTCTTCACCGTCAACTTGTTCAACTCACGGTAGTCGATACACATCCTTATGCTACCGTCCTTCTCCTTTACAAACAAGATCGGAGCACCCCAAGGTGAGATACTTGGTCTAATGAAACCCTTATCAAGAACTCCTGCAGTTGCTACATCAATTCCTTTATCTCAGTCGGAGCCAACTTATACGGTGCCTTAGCTACAGGCTGAGCACCGGGTATCAAGTCAATTTGAAACTCGATTTTGCGGTCCGGTGGCACACCTGATAAATCCTCCGGGAACATATCAGGAAAGTCACACACCACCGGTACATCGGACAATTGTGGTGTTGACATGTCCACATCCTTCACGTAGGCCAAATAAGCACTACATCCACGCCTCATGCACTTTCCCGCCACCACCATCGAAATCACTTTCGGAATTGTCATAACTCAATCACCGTATATCATCACCAAACTCCCATCAGGCGCTGTCAATCTAATTATCTTCTTATGACACAATGTTCGCCTCGTAGTCCGCTAACCAATCCATTCCTAGGACTACATCAAACCCTCCTAAGGTCATTATAAATAGTCTAGCAGGAAACTTATGACCTTCTAGTTCTATGTCACAACCATCAATCAAGTCAGAAATCTTAGTAGACTTACCTATGGCAGTTTCTACATCAAAGGGCTTATCAATACATCTACTACTACTAACATACAATTTAACATAGAAAGCAGCAGAAATAAAACTCCTACTAGCACAAGAATCAAATAATACAGAAGCAGGAGTTTGATTTACTAGAAACGTACCTGACATAACATCGGGGTTCGTCCTAGCCTCCTCCCTGGTCATGTTGAATTCCCTGGCGCTTGCCCTTTGCTTCTCAGTTCCGTCTTCTTCCTACTCCGGAACTCTCTACACTCGGCTTCTGCACTCCCTGCTCAGGTGGCCTACTTTACCATAGTTAAAACACCTCGCTGCTCTGTAATCTCTAGAGATGTGGCCAGGCTTCCCGCACTTAAAACAAACACTAAGCCCCAGCCTGCACTCACCAGCGTGCTCCTTCCCACACTTACCGCACTTCTTCGTCCCCCAATCCTGTTGCAGCCACCCGTCGATCATCCACCCTCGCTTTCTTGTTATTCGGGGTAAAGCCGCCACGTCCAAACCGTTTCCTGTTCCAGTTCCGATAGTCACCACCAGTTTTCTTCCCCTCAACCACCATCACCTCCCTCTCATCATATAACCTCCCAGCCAAATCAACCACCGACCTAAACGTACTCAGTCGGGCGGCGATCATATGCCTGCGAATATCTGTCGGCAAGCCCTGGATGTATCTTTTGATCTTCTGTGACAGGGGCGTCACCTGATCCGGCACCAGCCACGCCATCTCGTTGAACTTGGTTGTGTACTGCTGAGGTGTCATGGTTCCCGCCTCCAGCTGCAGTAACTCTCTCTCCACCTTGTCCAACTCCTGATGAGAACAGAACTCCACGATCACCAATTCTTCAGCTCATTCCACCTCATTCTACCAATCGCCCTGCTGTCCTCGGCTTGGACAATGTTGTCCCACCAATATAGAGCCGAGTCCACAAACGAATGAGGGGAAAACTTCACCTTCTGGTCCTCCCGACAGTCGCTAATTTCAAGGACAGCCTCCATCTCCCTCACACATTGGTGAGCAGCAGTAGCAGTGCCATTACCATCAAAGGTAGGGAGCTTGCATCTTTGAAATGCCCCATACTTACAGCCTCGTGCTGCCTCCAGCACAGGCTCTTCTTCCTCCTCTTCCTCATCAGTATGGATAACCATCTCGGTGTCGGGTTGTTCTCTTTCCTCCCGAGGAACTATTCCTATCCTTCATCCCTCCTTCTCTAACAGCTTTAATCACTTCGGTCACCACAGACGACAGGATTCTCTGCATGACCTGATGAACCTCCTCCACCACGGCCTCCTTCACCGAGGCTCTCAAATTAGCACTCTCATCACCACCCTCCGGATGAGGGGTCTCGGCTCCTCATGGGTCACCTTTTCAACCCTGTGCCTTCCTCTTATGACCCGTGGTCCAGCACCACGTCCACCACGTACTCCGCCTCGTGAAGCCTTAGAAGATCTACCTTTAGCTATCCTCTAACACACTATAAGATCCAAAAATTAACACGGTCATTCAAGTTAATAGATTAGTTTATGTCAAGTATAGTAAGTCCCTAATTAAAGTGGCCAGTTGTGATTAGCCACTTACTTTACTCTTCATATCCCAAGCATTTACTATCTTCACTACATCAGTATCTAATCTACTAAGGGCAAACGGATCAAATAACATGCGCACATAATACCGGTTAACATTTAAGAAAATACCTTATGGCATGTAGCTACTTGGACTGGCATCCCTTCCCTTTGTCCTATTCTCAGTTTAAGTTTAGGTTTCTATTGTAAATATTTACCCATTTCACTTAAACTTTGGCTCTGATACCAACTTGTAAGGCCCCGTTCCTGCGCACCTCACATCTGGTCATTCATCACACATAAAACATACATTTATTCAAAACATCGCAGCGGAAATTTATTTAAAACCATTTTATATATTAATGACAGCTTTTGCAAAGTATACAATACAGTTAACTGTTACAAAATATCATAATTGCATAACATCACAAAAACTTCATCATTATACTAATGGATGCCAACCTAAAGATGCCAAGTAGCTGCCCCGTGCCGTCCTCAGCAACTCTTACCTGCCAACTGGAAAATACATAAAAGTCAGCGTTGCTGAGTGGTTCGAGTTCTATAAATAAAATACCTTACTTTCGTTAAAACCTTTCTTTACTTTCATACACGATCATGTATCATACGTACAGATAGAAAATATTATTATTGATTTTCATTATCATTCATTTTTCCATCACCCTCATATTCATAGCATTTCATTCACATTCTCTTTCATGTACATTCTTTCATTTTAACGTTATTTTGTACTTTCGTTCTCATTCTTTCGTAACGTACTTTAAATCATTCTTTTCTTTCTTACTTTCTTACTTTCTTTCTTTTGTCGTTACATCATTATTTTACTTTCATACAATCAATGAACAATACCCCAAATATTATGCACGAAGCTGATGTTGGGCTTATGGTGATGAAACCACGAACATTGTGGACGAAGCTGACCCAGTCAACTAGGGCAAGTCATATCTCCCATTCATTCAAACCAATTGGTAATATCCCGAACATTGTGCACGAAGCTGTTGCTGGGCCTGTGGTAATTAAACCACGAACATTGTGCACGAAGCTAACCTAGTCACCTAGGGCATACCAGGGGCCTTGTCAATCTCAATGATTGACCCCGTGTGCATCCTTTGGGGTAGCTAACCCCATTACAGTTGAGCTAACGACAACATGGTCATGCACCTCCTTTAGTCACCTAGGGCATACCATGGGCACTATTCAGTCGCATGGGCACTATTCAGGCACATGGGCCTGACTTAGGTGCATGGGCACTTAGACGGTTGGGCACTATTCAGGCGTTTGGACTGGGGTGGTTGGGCACACTTAGGCAGTTTTTAACTGTTGGCACATGGGCCACTGTTTAGGCGTATGGGCAACCAACTTTCACCTATTCAACATAAATCAGTCCCTAAAGCATCATATATCATAACTAAGTTTAGTACTGACATTCTAAGAATTATAAAATGGGCATAACCATAATCAATCCCAAACTTACACCCAAAACATACACATTCATATGTTCACACTTGGAACATAAAAACCCATTTTATGAAAACATGTTTACATGCATTTCCAGCCCCAAATCAGTTAAAAACATATTAAAAAGTGGGTTCTAGAAACTCACCATAGCCAAACTTTCGGGTAGACTTCTTCAAACCCGTTTGCTATGAGCTCAACAACCTAAAACCCAACAAACACACACATACCGAACACACACATATGTAAGCATGTAACCGGGGCTAATTCTAGCCAAGAACATCTTAAAAAAACACAAGTTATTACCTCAAATCTCGAATTCTTCTTCTTCTTCTCTCTAGAACTTGAATTCTCTGCTCTTTCTCTCTCTAAACTGAATGAGAATAAATGTGCAGGGAATTATGGGCAGCCATATCCCTTTATGCACCAACTTTAATTTTTTTGTTCTTTTGACACTTTTAACCCTCTACTTGGGTTAAATTACACTTTCTTCTTTTTTTATTCACGTTTATTCTTTCTTTCTCGTCTATAAAAATATCCGGGTGTTACAAATCAACCACCATAATTATCAGTTACTTTGATTTTATTGATATTCTAGCATTCAAGGTGGATTTTTATGCAAAACTTGATCGTCTACAGCAGTAAGAAAACCGTTTATTTTGATGATTTTATCCTCGTTTGTTCATGTTCTTGATGTTATTTATCAAGAATCATCAAAATCATCATCTAATAATCTTATTTCCTTGGTTTTGGGCATTGGATCACAAAGACCTAGTTGTTTCGGGTTTGGACCTTCTAATCGGTAAAACCCTAACTCTCAATCTGTGTATATTGTTGGATCTATCAAAATTGGTGGTCAACTTGTTTGACATGAACATAATGGACATCCTGGACTTATAGATTGCTGTAGAAAACATTAATCTTGCTTCTTGAATCGATAGACGCGTTGGAAAATTAAAACTATGTACCGATTAACTAACAATGTGAACCGGAAGACAAAAATTCAACTAACTGTTTTGGCACTGAAAATTTGTGATAATCAAAGTATTTAATTAAAGGTTTTGTCAATTAGTTCATGGAATAACGTTCTTTAAGTTCGGATCAATAAGGTCAAATATGAAAGTTTGAGGTGCAAAGGAACAAAACTAATAAACTAGATAGTTTACTGTCCGAAAAATAGGACGTTTTGTTCAGGTTCTAAATTGGTCATAATAATTCTAAATGGGTCTAATTTTTTGTCTAAATTTTTTTTTAATGAGTCCTCTAACAAACCCAAGTGGTCTCGTGTCGTTTTGACATTGTTTGGCCCTCCAAACGTGGCAAACAAAACAAAGGTCAAAACTGACGAATCTGGGCAGCAGGTTTGTCTGTGTTGGTCGAGTCATATCTTTCTCATATTTTATCCAATGGAGATGATTCTTTTCTGGATTTTATTTTAAATTCTTATCTTTCAAACGATACCTCTTACGTAACTTTTCGTTACCGTTTCGATCTCCATACAGTTCATGCAAAACCAGTGCCCAATCACCTCTACATGCTGAAATATTTTGACAAACCTAAAAAACAACATTTGAAGCTAAGTAATTAAATAAAGACAAGATTTGTATTTAAAAGTGGTTAAATGACTTTTTAAACGAATAAGTTAATAATGTCTATATTCATTGAATATGGACTAATAGATGTTTATGGAAGGGCGTTAATAAATTAATATAAAGTGACAACTAAAATCCTAAATATAGTAAGATTTAACGTTTAAATCCGACATTGGACTTGTTATATTACTAATTATCATTCTTTTATAAAAGAATGACCTTGATGTACATTAAGACTGGGCTACAAGGATTATATCCATATTGTTCATTTCGATCTTTAGTAATCTTTTTGTAATTGTACTTTTAGTGTTTGTTTTGCGTATTATAGGATTTGGACTATACTATGTCAAGGTAAGTTTCGTGGCCCGTTTTACTATAATTATTTATAAATATCAGGGGGGAAAATATGCTCAAGTATTTTTATATTGTGAACTTATTTATTCTTTGGGACTATTGTGTTTACTGTTTTATAAGTTTATATCCGATACATGCATGAGTTTTCTATGTGGTTCTTTATTCACAACTATTTAACTCCGGTGTTGGAGCCAACGAACAAGTATTGATAGTACTATTGGGCTGACATGTCCACCCTTGTTTGTTAGTATATTAATGGTTCTTATCCTATTAATAGTTAGTACGTAACCTTGAAGCCGAATTTTAAGAGGTATCATCTTAATGTTATCTCTTAACTATTTAGCATTATAGTTACTTTTTAATCATTGAAAGGCTATAAATCATTAAGAGGTAGTCTCTTAATAACTAATAACAGGCTACCAAACAACTCTTTAAACATACATACCTCTTTGACATTTCAGTTTGTAATTCCTATTAGGGTGTGCAAAAAACCAAAATAACCGAAATGCAACCGAAAAACCAACGTAGCCGAACCGAAATAACCGAAACCAATAAGAAACATATGGTTTGGTTTGATGAGTTTTTAAAAACTGAGTTTTTCAGTTTGGTTCGATTTTGCTTGTAAAAGAAACTGAAAAAACCGAACCGAAACTATAAAACCGAACTTGTAAATTTAGAGGTGTATTCATATACTTATAAACTTGACTAGCTTATAAATTGTTTATTTAAGTTATGCTATCTAAAATAAATAGATATTTAGGTTACTAGAATAATATTTAAACATTTTTATTTGGTAGATTAAACTGTTTTATTGAATTTTTTGTTATTGTATTTATTAATTGTAACTAATTTTATGTTTAGAAATTTATAAGAATATACAGATTATGTTTAAAAATCAATAAAATGATGTGAGCCCAAGTTTTAGCTTAAATTCATTACCTTGAACCAATTTGAAAAAAATAACTTGACGCCCAAAAACAAAATCGAAAAAACCGAAAGCCGAACTAAAAACCGAAACCAAAAACCGAAAAAATCGAAACCGAATGGTTTTAAAAACCTAGAAACTAAAATATCGGTTTTTGATTTCGGTTTTAGGCTAAACCGAACCAAACCGACCATGCACACCCCTAATTCCTATGTTGTACTTAGATTGGACTTATTCACACATATAGCTTTATCACATTATTATAACATCCTTCTTGCATATAAGAAAGGCTAATAACATTCTTGCCACATGAAACTACTTAGGTAATTTATCTATTGACATTGGATCTCGAAAATAAAATATTAATTCGAATTCAATTATTGCAGTTGAACTACATTACAAGAAAAATGAACTATTACATCTAAATTTTGTTATTCTGTTTCGTCAAATGTTGCCATTATAGGATTTCATGTCAACATGTTGATGCCGCATTTTCGTATCCGTTCTCTTTTTGGAAAAAGAATATAAAAAGAAGGAAATTCACTCTATTGTGTCGACATGTAGATGCTATAGATCCAAAAAAATTAAAATAAAAAAATCCAACATCCTTTACTGTCGACTTGTTGACGCAATAGGGTTTCTCACTTTCCCCCTGTTTTATGCAACGAACAACATGAACCTAAAACCGTAACACATATTTTACAGTCAAAAGAGGAATTAGCATAACAATTCAAACAAATTACCATCATAATATTTTAAAAAAATTAAATTCATATTACAATTCACATTGTAAAGTCCACTTACAACCGAATCCATAAAAAAATACATTTGATAATAAAATTAAGACGGTGATTTGCTTGTGTGATATCAATCATTTTTAAACAGACTCAATAGGATATTATAACCAAGTGATTACAATACCAAAGTAGATTACAATAAAATTAAGACGGTGATTTGCTCGTGGTGAGCTCTCATCGGTCGACCTATCACATAACTCTATGCTCTCTCACCTTTAGAGCACTTTTACAAATAAAACACTCATAATAAGCAAAGGAAAAATAACTATTTATACATGATATAATTTATGAGGAAACTTCCAAAAAGTTTTGCATCATATAAGTTTTCACATGAAATAAAAGTTCATGCATAAACCTATAGTTTTTTCATACATTTGAAAACTTACTTGATTTTGTTTTTTACTTGGTATTATAATCCATACAAACCAGAGACTTACACACATAAATCATCCTTATACAAATAAATAATCATCTTCACATTCTTCGGTTCAATCATGTTTTTATATTGTTCTGAGCCTGGAGTTGTTTAACTTGATCATGCATTGCTTTTAATTAGTTTTTCTTGAAGGGGTAGGAGATGTTACACTAGATGTATTTGTCGGTAATAGGGGTCGGCATACAAGACATTGGTTGTTATATTTTTCCTCTTTTGACCAACAACTTGCTTATGACCAACACCTCGCGTATGACCAATACCTCACATATGACCAACACCTCGATAAGTTGTTACATGGAGTTGCCTAGAGGAGAGTGTTAAAGTTTAGGGAAGCAAAAAGACCTTTTTGTATTGACGCGTCGATGCTGAAGGGTACCAAAAATTATGTAATTTAATTTATAAACAATTGTTTTCTTACAAAAATCATATATCATGTTTGCTTATCAACACCGTGTGTGACATCCGTCACCACAAGGTCCGTCATTTAACGTGGATTTCGTTAACTATCCTTAGAACGTTCATTTCTTATCTTCATAAACTATTCGTGTGGATACCATACTCGATTGATTTTCTTTTTCAGTGGTGTTATCATTATTTGCATCCATATCACTGAGAACGCTTATGAATAACACCGACGACATCATTAACTATATTATGATATAATATAAACATCATTAATAACATCATTGTCAAGATACAAACAACATTAAATACTTCCTTATCATTAATACAACCAGCCCATTTACGTCGTTTTCAACCGAAACAAATTTGGGGAAACTCGGGGCTAAGTGCAGGGACTAAATGTGACAATTGCCAAACTAGGGTTGGGTATAAATACCCTTGTTTCAGCCCTAGCCTTTACCACTTCTTCTTCTTCCATATCTTCTTCTCCAATTTTCTTCTTCATCTTTGCACCAAAACCGCCCCTTATCGTCTCGATTTCACCGTTTAGACTACGACTACAGCCTAGACAACACGTTTTTAGCAGGTAGACGACCTTGATCGTCCGTTTTTGCTCGTTTTAATTCTGCGATTTCTAGGGTTTCGTGTGCTCGGGTTCAACCCAAGCACAAGAGGTCGTGGGGGTGTGTGTTGCCTTTCTGAGTGTGCATCTTGCTTAGATATGTTAGATAAGTGTTTCTGGAAGTCCTTGATGTGTGAAATCCATGCACGGAGGTGCTCAGCACTTAAGCAGTCGCGATCTGCTGCACTGGGTGACTGGGTCTGTCATGCGACTGAGCCGTGCAACTGGGTGAGTCATGCGACTGAGTCCATGCGATTGGGTGAGTCGTGCGACTGAGTCCATGCGATTGAGTGAGTCATGCGACTGAGCCCATGTGTTTGTGTGTGCCATGTGATTGAGTCAATGCGGATGAATGTGTGTGACTGTGTGTATCACACGACTGGATGTCCAGTCGCACGAATGGGGGTTCAGTCGTACGAATGAAGCTAATTCGTACGAATGAAGGTTGAATCGTGCAAATGGGAGTTGAGTCGTGCGATTATGTGCTGTGTGGTACGACTGGATGCTGAGTCACACGAATGGGGGCTCAATCGTGCGAATGAAGCTGATTCGCATGATTGAAGGACCAATCGTGTGAATGGAGTGCCTAGTCGTGCGTCTGGTCCTGTCATGTGATTGGAGTCATTGTGAGTGAGTTCTTCATGTGTACGGTGTTTGTCGTGTGATGTTAAGGTGACATCGACACGGTTGCCATCGCTAATGACAATCTTCAAATTAACACTAGTAAATTCACTAAAGTTAAACCAAATCGAAGTAACTTAACATTTTACAACAAACAACAAACGATTCATAACACAAGTGCTTACTAAGTATTTCTCTAACAACAATAACACTTTTAAAAATATCATCTACAATGGCAACTTTTCTAGTACTTGGATCTACATAAGATCTATTGTGCGTGCTTGTGTGCAAGTGTTACCCACGACCGAACCGATACGACCCGACCCAACTAAACAATATTGTTAACATCAGACGCATTATTAATGCTTAACATAACTGTCAATAGATGATTGACCGTTCATACATACAAGTTTGGGAAGTTTCATCATACATACTTACCACTTAACAAGTGAGTTTCGTGGCCCCTTTTTACGCTTATACAATGTTTCAATCTTTTACAAACATGGGGGAAAAGTATGCTCACCCGTTTTCAATGTTGTATAACATACATACAATTTTCATACTTGGAGTCAACGTGATACTGTTTTGTGATTATATATCTGATGCATACATGATGTTACTGTGTGGTTCTTCTTACAACCATTTAATTCCGGTGTTGGGAACCGACGGAAAGGTATTAGTAGTACTACTGGGTTGACACCACCACCCTTGACAGATGGTTACTCGTGAGTATCATCACACTGCCAGGAACGGGCCTTGGGTGAATATATTCCGACAAGTTGCTGTGTGTACGCCATTAGGTTTGGTTGTATAAAACTCATGGTATGTGATTTTGCTTGCTTATAACCGTATGCATGATATTCCACTACAAACACTATACAGCATCAATTACATGTTTACAATTTAAACCTACGAAGCTCACCAACATATTGTTAACAATTTTGAGCATATCTTTTCAGGTAACAATAAGAGTTGAAGATCTAGGAGTGCTGCCTTAGTGGAGACCCTAGGATGCATTTTTGACACTGAACATACATGATGAACAATTATTTTGTACATTGTTGCAGTCCATTAAACAATTATCATTCTTTTGGACACTTGTTCCCGGGTTATGGGAATTACATACAAGAATACAATTTTTGTGATTATGTGAATCGTTTATGTGAATCATTACAAGTTTTGTTTATGCTTATGGCTATGCTGTCGTGGATATTGACTAAACACGACACAAGTCTCCATTCGTGCCGCGTGTCGTCATGACACGCTATGTCATCAATTACATATATATTGCATCTCTATTGTTAGTCATGTGTTATGACGATCCCGTCTCGCTCGCATCCCCGTGTTTCCGCTCTCAGCGGGGGTGTGACAGACTGGTATCAGAGTCATTGGTGATAGAGAATTAGGCAATTCACTTGACCTAGACTATAACCTAGGAACCTTCATGTAGAATGCATGCTAGGACTGGCTTGCATTTGATATTACATGTATGTTCCTCTATACTTGTTTCTTATCTCCATACGTGTTCTATACATATATGTTTTGCAATCTGATCATCCTGAGGAAGACACCATTACTCTTAGTCTTTCTACACGGGATGCCTTTATACTAGAATCCTACGTTCGTATGCGCACTACATTATATCATTAGGTCGGAATACCCCAAACTGAAGGGAAACTTCACAGATCACGCGTAGCGTCAATCTCAAATACTAAATCCGACCCTAAGATAGTATGCCTGAGATCCTAAAAGTATGAAGGATAGACAACTATCGTTACACTAATTGTGCTTATGTGCTTGGAGTTTATTTGCTATCACGTACTACTATTGGAATACTAATAGCTCATGGGCATGAGGACATTACATGAATCGTGCTTGATGAATGTTGTCGATACTATGATGTTAACTTGGGGTAGGTGAAGCTAAGGGTGACCATGCAAGGCAAATTACCATTACGGGTGCACACGTAATTGCAATTTGCAGTGCATGTGAAGTCTGGCTAATCTTACCATGAGATAACGATCATGAGTATTACAAGTCTTCTGTTCTATACCCTAGGGTGCTAGGATCATAATTCTAGTAAGACCTTATTAAGGGTAATAAAACATTACTAACACCTACTATTACTTAAGTCCTGTCCTACTTAGAGCCTTCATGGTATTTCCAATCATGACATTGACTCTATTCTCCACGAAACATTCCTCCACTTAGCATTTCAGTAGCTAAGGAACTGATTGAATGCTTAGAATGAAAGCGGACTTCAAGAAATGTAGAGGAGTGATGATACTCTCTACACATACATTATGTTATTCATTGGGATGATGCTAAGGGAAATCGGATGTCAAGTAACCGTTTAGGCATCATTCTAGGTATATCGTGGATGTGGTGGGAACGCTGCGGGGAACCCTATATATAAGCATCACCGGTATACTAAGAATGTGCTTAAACCGAGCTACGTGATGGTCCTGATTGACTGAAGCATGAATTGTTGGAACTTGATGAGTGGAATCATACATGTATCTTCAAGTGACTAAGGTTTACATGTTTACTAAAGTTTACATGTTTACTCTTTTGATGATTAGAACAATGCCGCCTCGAAGAGCCACCCGCAGTACAAATCGGGAGGGTGAGACCCCACGAGGCAGAGGTAGGGGAAGGCCACCAAGAACAGGTGGTGCTCCCGTTGGCAACAATCAGGGAACTGAAAACCCTGATATAGTTGCTATGATTGCTCAGTAGCTAGCCGTACTGATTCCAACTATAGTGACTCAAGTGAGTGACACTCTTCTGAATCATAATCTCCATAAGGATCATGATACTAATGATCAGCATAACCAAGGAACAGGGGAGGATACTGGGATTGGCGGAACAACTGGTAACGAAACTGGGGTCGATAACACGAGACGGGGATGTTCTTACAAGGAATTTGTGGCCTGCAAACCCCGAGAGTTTGATGGGAAAGGTGGGGCGATAGCCCTAACTAGGTGGCTTGAAAAGATGGAGGCAGTGATTGACATCAGTGAGTGCCTCGACAGTCAAAGAATCAAGTATGCCATGTGTTCACTGTAGGGCAAGGCACTAACCTGGTGGAACACCCAGGTTCAAGCTAGAGGAAGAGAGTCCGCGATGTGGATGTCATGGGATGAGTTCAAAGCATTGATTACTGAGGAGTACTGCCCCCTCAACGAAATACAGAAACTGGAGCATGAATTCTGGAATCATGCCATGGTGGGGGCTGGACACGCAGCTTACACTGATCGTTTTCATGAGTTGGAAAAACTTGTTCCACACCTTGTGACTCCGGAATCAAAGAGAATCGAGAGGTACATTTGGGGACTTGCGCCTCAAATCCGGGCAATTGTAACAGCAGCAGCTCCTCCAACGATTCAGAGCACGATTCTAAAGGCTGGCGCTCTAACTGATGAGATGGTAAGAACAGGGGTATTGGGTAGGGGAGCAGAGAAGAGAAAGGATGTTGGAGAAACAAGTCGGTCGAGTGCCGAGAAATCTTATAAAAGGGCCAAGATCACCAGGAATTTCATTGCTGTGGCTCAAGGCAAGAGAGAGTATGTTGGGCCGCACCCCAAATGTGACAGGTCCAACTATCATCATCCCCCAGATATGCAGTGCCGGGTTTGTGTGAACTGTAGGTGCCCGGGGCACCTAGCAAAATATTGTAGAGTTGCGTCGAATCTGGTTGCACCCGTCAAGACGGTTAACCCCGCCGGGAATGCCAGAGTCTGTTACGAATATGGAAATCCGGGTCACTACCGGAACATGTGCCCCAAACTGAATAGGGCACTGAGTCAACAAGGGAATAATCAACAGCAAGTGATGGCCATAGCTGGGAATCGAGGCCCGGCTAATCAAGGGAATGTCACTCAGGGACGTGCATTTGTCATTGGAAATAATGATTCTCGTAAGGACCCGAATGTTGCCACGGGTACGTATTTGCTCAATCACCACTTCGCATCCATATTCTTTGATACTGGAGTAGACAATAGTTTTATATCTTTTGATTTTGCACACATGCTTGCCTTGAACCCTAGTAGACTAGAAACTAGCTTCTCCGTAGAAATGGCCAACGGTAGAGTTGTACAGGCTGATGAGATTATTAGAAAGTGCTCCATGATATTGGAAAACCATGCCTTTGACATAGACTTAATACATTTTGAGCTGGGAAGTTTCGATGTGATTGTGGGGATGGATTGGTTGTCGAAACACAGAGCCGAGATTGTTTGTCGGGAGAAAGTAGTATGAATCCCCATGCCAAACGGGGAGGTACTTAAGATTCAAGGGGAACGACCGGGAAGAACTCTAAAGCTTATTTCTTGCATGAAGACATGTCGATGTTTACGAAAGCAGTGTTACGCGTTTCTAGCCCATGTAGTTGAAAAGAAAGAAGAAGGCAACAAGTTGGTAGATATTCCTGTAGTACGAGATTATCCGGATGTATTCCCTGATGACTTGTCAGGTTTGCCTCCTCCACGACAAGTGGAATTCCGTATAGAGTTGGTTTCTGGAGCTACGGCCGGTAGCAAAAGCACCGTATCGGTTAGCATCATCTGAAATGCAATAGTTATCCAGCCAATTACAAGAACTATTGGAGAAGGGTTTTATTTGGCCGAGTCATTCACCATGGGGAGCACCGGTCTTATTTGTCAAAAAGAAAGATGGGTCGTTCCGCATGTGTATCAATTATCGCGAGTTGAACAAGTTGACTGTGAAGAATCGATATCCTCTTCCCAGAATTGATGATTTATTTGATCAACTGCAAGGAGCTTCATATTTCTCCAAGATTGATCTTCTTTCTGGATATCATCAACTAAGGGTTTTCAAGGATGACATACCGAAAACAGCATTCAGGACTCGTTATGGGCACTATGAGTTCTTAGTCATGCCGTTAGGACTGACTAATGCACCAGCTATGTTCATGGATCTGATGAATCGAGTGTGCAAACCTTACTTGGATAAATTCGTAATCGTGTTCATAGATGATATACTTATCTACTCCCGTTTGAAAAAGGACCACGAGGAACATCTTCGAACGATACTCAGTCTGTTACAAGAAGAGAAACTTTTTGTTAAATTCTCGAAGTGCGAGTTTTGGCTTCGAGAAGTGAAATTTTTGGGGCATGTGGTTAACGAAAATAGGATTCATGTAGATCCCGACATGATTGAAGCGGTGAAGAAATAAGATGCACCCCAGACACCTTCGGAGGTACGACAATTCTTAGGATTGGCCGGATACTATCGTCGCTTCATTGCGAATTTTTCAAAAATTGCTCACCGTTAACTTTGTTGACTCAAAAAGACAAGAAGTTCGATTGGGGACATGCACAAGAACAAGCATTCCAAACGTTGAAGGAGAAGTTGTGCAACGCAACGATATTGTCCCTCCCAGACGGGACTGATGATTTTGTGGTGTACTGTGATGCTTCACATCAAGGATTGGGTTGTGTGCTAATGCAGAAAGATAAGGTGATTGCCTACGCCTCATGACAACTTAAGGTGCACGAAAAGAACTATACAACTCATGATTTGGAGTTGGGCACTGTAGTATTTGCACTTAAGATATGGAGGCACTATTTGTATGGAACTAAATGCATCATCTACACGGATCATAAGAGCATTCAACACATCCTGAATCAGAAAGAACTCAATATGCGTCAGCGACGTTGGGTGGAGTTACTTAGTGACTATGATTGTGAAATCCGGTATCATCCGGGGAAAGCAAATGTGTTGGCTGACGCCCTAAGTCGTAAAGAACGCGTGAAACCACTAAGTGCTAGAGCTTTGGGATTGACTATTCAAATGAACTTGAAGGCTCAGATCCAACTTGCACAAAGTGAGGCATTGAAAGAAGAAAACCTTACGGAGGAGAATTCCGAGTGTTGGACAAACAGATGATTTGCAAGGATGATGGTATACAATACTTCATGGATCGTATATGAGTACCCAAATAGGGAGACGTTCGTACCCTAATCATGGAGGAAGCGCAAAAGACACGATATTTTGTTCATCCTGGTGCAGACAAGATGTATCACGATCTTAAGGATCTATACCGATGGCCAGACATGAAGAAAGACATTGCTATATATGTAAGCCGATGCTTGACATGCTCGAAAGTTAAGGCTGAACATCAAAAACCATCAGGATTATTACAGCAACTTGAAATTCCTGAGTGGAAATAAGAGAACATAGCCATGGATTTCATTACCAAACTCCCTAGAACAAGTAGCGGGCATGACTCGATATGGTCGTAGTGAATCGGATGACGAAGTCCGCTCATTTCTTACCGATCCGGAGGATTACAAGATGGAAAAGTTAGCGAGATTGTACATCAAGGAGGTCAATCACCAAATCGAAGTAACTTAACATTTTACAACAAACAACAAACGATTCATAACACAAGTGCTTACTAACTATTTCTCTAACAACATTAACACTTTTATACAAATATCATCTACAATGGCAACGTTTCAAGTACTTGGATCTACATAAGATCTATTGTGTGTGCTTGTGTGCAAGTGTTACCCACGACCGAACCGATACGACCCGACCCAACTAAACAATATTGTTGACATCAGACGCATTATTAATGCTTAACATAACTATCAATAGGTGATTGACCGTTCATACATACAAGTTTGGGAAGTTTCATCATACATACTTACCACTTAACAAGTGAGTTTCGTGGCCCCTTTTTACGCCTATACAATGTTTCAATCTTTTACAAACATGGGGAAAAGTATGCTCACCCGTTTTCAATGTTGTACAACATACATATAATTTTCATACTTGGAATCAACGTGATACTGTTTTGTGAGTATATATCTGATGCATACATGATGTTACTGTGTGGTTCTTCTTACAACTATTTAGTTCCGGTGTTGGGAACCGACGGATAGGTATTAGTAGTACTACTGGGTTGACATCACCACCCTTGACAGATGGTTACTCGTGAGTATCATCACACTGCCAGGAACAGGCCTTGGGTGAATATATTCCGACAAGTTGTTGTGTGTACGTCATTAGGTTTGGTTGTATAAAACTCATGGTATGTGATTTTGCTTGCTTATAACCGTATGCATGATATTCCACTACAAACACTATACAGCATCAATTACATGTTTACAATTTAAACCTGCGAAGCTCACCAACATTATTGTTGACAATTTTGAGCATATCTTTTCAGGTAATAATGAGAGTTGAAGATCTAGGAGTGCTGCCTTAGTGGAGACCCTAGGATGTATTTTGAGACTGAACATACATGATGAATAATTATTTGTACATTGTTGCAGTCCATTAAACAATTATCATTCTTTTGGACACTTGTTCCCGGGTTGTGGGAATTACATACAAGAATACAATTTTGTGATTATGTGAATCGTTTATGTGAATCAATTACAAGTTTTGTTTATGCTTATGGCTATGCTGTCATGGATATTGACTAAACACGACACAAGTCTCCATTTGTGCCGGGTGTCGTCATGACATGCTATGTCATCAATTACATATATATTGCATCTCTATTGTTAGCCATGTGTTATGATGATCCCGTCTCGCTCGCATCCCCGTGTTTCTGCTCTCAGCGGGGGTTTGACACCGTGGAATTCAAAAGAATTAAAAGTTAATTAAGTTGAACAAATATAAAGAAAATTAGAAAAAACATAAATATATCTATAGCGTCGACATGTCGATACACAAAAAGTTTTTAGAAAGGTGATTGACTAAACTAGGGTTTTTCCCAGGCACTCTATCACGTCGACATGATGACACCACTAGGTGGATTGGTCAAAACTTTTCAGACGATATTTTACGTCTACATGGCGACACCATATAGGACGAATTTCTATATACATATGTCAACGCCACAGGTCTCTACACTATAAATGGTGTTACTTATAGCGCTAGGTTGTGGAAACTCCATTTCTTTTTAGGAGGATATATGGTTCACCTTTATATTCTAATTTTCTATTGGTTTTCATTACAGGCCGCTTAAAATGTCAAATCATGCCTTGTTAGCAACTTGTCATGATCGACTTCTAGAGCAGAATACAGAACAAAGTGAGATGATAACCTCATTAAGTTTATTCACCATGTCAATATTCAAGGGAGCAAAGGTTTAGTTAGGTGTTCAAGATAGAAGCAATTCTTGGTAATGAATGCTAGACTGTGAAGGATTCTTATTTAAGTCTAGTGACCAGCTTTCCGAAAAAAATAATTCTTCTAATTTTTTTGTTCTAAGTTGAAATAACCGGGTGCGAGTGAAAGTTATTTTTATATTTGCATGGCGGTATATATGAGTCATGTACCTACATGGCAAGCTTTGATAAGAAGAAATGTGTAGGTTGGTTCTAATCTTTGTCCATTGTAAACAAGTGAAATATTTTTAATATCTTGTTATTGTGCAACTTTGATATGGCAACTAGGGAGCACATTATGTCACTTGCCTCCCATCTTTTCTTTTCTCGGTAAGAGGCTTGTTTTAAGCTTATTGGTTCTACTGAAAGGTAAAACCAAAAGTAAAATGGACCATAAAGTTGATTGTGTGTTGTTTGTTTGATGTTTAAGATAATCATATTTTTTTGTGTTATTAGAATGGAACAAGATTACTTTGAGATATGTTTGTGTTGCATATGTTCGGATCTTTAAGGCTGTGATTTGGATGCCTTAACAGAAAAATAAAAGTTCGTACAAATGAAGACAAAGCGATCAGGTATAAAATAGCTCAAAATGAAGAACCAACGCACGGTGCTCTAACACCAGCACATTAACTTGCCCAAAGTAGAGGAAAATCCAAGTTTGTAGAAGAGCCAATGCATGGTGCTCCGACACCAGCATACAACTCTGGATTTTTTTGGGGATTCAATGTCACATCCGGCGGAAGCGTAAAGCATTTTGGATGTGACTAGCTTGTTCAGAACGCATTGATTTGAAATATTAACAAACAACATATAAACACATAACATAACATAAACTATATATATATATATTATAATATCAGTTCCGGTTACATTAATGTTAGCATACAAAATTTTAATATAACTCTATTACAAAACATGATAGTCTAACAGCTACTTCTTCAGAGACGATAGAAATGAGCATCCACCGATACACTGAGGTCATAAAGGTTAACAGTCAGATTCACACAAACTTTCCCCATAAATTCTCCCCAGCCATTATACACGTCAAAATAGAACATTATGTTGTTAGTCATGATGGTTTCCTAAAAAGCATACTCAAATGGTCAAGATAAAGTTGGTGAGATTATAGGTTTAATTTCAAACAAAATGTTTTTGATGCATTAAATACAACCAAACCTTACTTAATAATCGGATAGCTCATAACTGTCATAACATAATTCATAAAATTAATATAGCATCACAACACTCATCCTGTTGGTGCAAGGAATATTTTCCTAAGTAGCGCTACCTATTTTATCCAACGGTTCCACATCCAAATTAATGGTTGTAACGTAAATGACAGTAAATCTCAAAAATTACATCAATCATAAAAACAGCATGTTTTTCCCCTAAAAGGATTATAATAACAAAAATTGGGCTATGTGTCTCACCTCTATTCGAGCGATAACCTATAAAATTAATTATAAGTTAGAAACGTAATTTTTCTTTAAAATTTTCAGTACCTCAGATGGAAATTTAACATAGTAATTATGATTACTTAAAATTTCTAAAAGTTTAATAGCAACATCCTCAAATAATATCAATAATCATGTAAAATTCCAACTTTCAATTTATTTTAGATAATTTGTTAAAATTATTACAATCTTACCATAAATCATAAAAATAGCTGCTGCTGCCCATAAATTCCAAAGTTTTCCATAATATTTATACAATACTTTGTATCACTCATAAATTTTTTGATATTTAATTCAAAGTAGGTATTTTTCTGTAATTTCCCAATAATCCTAAAATTTAGCAAAAAAAGATATAAACTACAAAAATTATGAAACTTATAGATTTTGTTGGGTTCAAATAATTATAATTTAGGTAAATTTTTACATATTTATTATACTGTTAAATAATTTTTTAGATTTTTCCTTTACAAATCATATAAAATACATATTTTAGTCATAAAAAGAAATTAAATTACAAAATAATTATGAAGCTCAATAACATATGAGAATCATTATATAATTTTTCTGGAATTTTAGCGGATTCAGTTCTTCCAATTGATAATTTCCTTTTATTATCTTAAATAATTTATATAAATTATTTTACTTCTTATATTTTTACCAAAATTTAGAGATGATAAATCAATATTTTTCTAACAATTTTCCAATGTTTATTCCCACAATCACAGTCATTTAAATATCTAACCAAGTTCACCTAGTAAATCATAAAATAACAATATTTGAACACTTTTAAACAAACAAAAAACAAACAAACAAACCCAGTATATCCCACTCAAGAGCAGGGTCTGGGGAGGTAGGTGTAGGCGAGTCTTTCCTCTATCTTGTTAGGTAGAGAGACCGCTTCCAATGAGACCCCGACTCGATAGCAAAAGTCATACTGTTTAGCAGGATACATACAATAAAACATACAGCACATAGCATACAGTATACAAAAAGCCATATCGGCAGCAGGACATCATACCATAAATCATACAACACATATCCTACAGTACACAATAAATCATACAACACATAGCATACATAAATCCTAGGTGCATGTAGAATCATCGTTAAAGGGCAGATATGGGCTACTTAGGCCCCGAAACCAGACGTCAAATACCCTTCCTGCCTATAGGTCACACTAGAAGTCCTTAATTTTAATTCTACGTCTCCACTCAGTCCTATCCTCGATCATGTGCTCAGAGAGGTGCAGGTTATCATATCTCGCCTAATTACCTCATCCCAAGTCAATCTAGGTCTTCCTCTACTCCTCCTACCCTCTAAGATGATGTTCTCTACTGCTCTAACTGGTGCTGCCGCCATTGGTCTCCTCTTGACATGCCCAAACCCATCTTAATCTTCCCTCTCGTATTTATCTGTGATACAGGCCACTTCTAGCTTCTGTCGATACACTTCGTTTCTTATCCGGTCAAGTCTTGTGTGACCGCACATCCACCTCAGCATTCGCATTTCCGCTACCTCTATTTGTTTCTCATGCGATTTCTTTATGCCCAACAGTCTGTTCCATACAACATAGCTGGACGTACTGCCACTCGATATAGCCTTCCCTTTAGTTTTGCTGGAAACCTCTTATCACATAGGATCCCTGCTGCTGCTCTCCACTTGCACCATCTAGCTTGAACACGGTGCGCTACATCGCTGTGTATCTCTCCGTTCTCCTGCAAGTACGAGCCCAGGTATTTGAACCTAGACGTTTGTGGGACCGCCATACCCTGAATAGTGATTTGGATGTCCTCTTCCACCTCGCCACTAAAGTTACAATGCATGTATTCTGTCTTTGAGCGACTTATCCTTAAACCTTTGCGCTCTAGTGCTGCTCTCCACTGTTCTAGCTTGTCGTTAAGCACCCTTTTAGACTCCGATATTAAGACAATATCATCCGCAAAGAGCATGCACCACGGAGCTGGCTGCTGTATAGACTTGGTCATCTCATCCAACACTACTGTGAAGAGAAATGGGCTCAGTGTCGATCCTTGGTGGAGTCCCACTTCCACGGTGAATGAGTCTGTGTCTCCGATCGGGGCTCGCACACATGTTTTTGCCCCATCATACATATCCTTGATATTGATATACCTCTCTGGTACCCTTCTAAGCCGTAGACTTTCCCAAATTAGTGACGTGGAATGCTGTCATAGGCCTTTTCTAGGTCGATGAATACCATATGGAGGTCCCTCTTCTTTTCTCTGTATTTCTCCATTATCCTCCTTATGGCGTGTATTGCTTCTGTCGTAGAGCGTCCTGGCATAAATCCAAATTGGTTTGACGCTATCTGCGTTTCTCGTCTAATTCTTGTGTCAATAACTCTTTCCCATAATTTTATCGTGTGACTTAATAGCTTTATTCCCCTGTAATTTTGCAACTTTGTGCATCTCCTTTTTTCTTATATATGGGGACTATAACACTGGTTCTCCACTGGTCCGGCATCTTCCCTGTCGTAAATATAGTGTTGAATAAATCTGTTAGCCATTTGAGCCCCTCATCCCAGGCATTCCACACTTCAATCGGTATGTTGTCTGGCCCCACCGCTTTAGCCCTTCCCATTTTCTTCATAGCTCTCATAACTTCGTCTACTGTGATGCTTCTACAATACAATTGTTTTGTGTGTTGTTTGGGTTGTATTATCTATCTCAGCTTGATGATTTGGGTTCTTTATGTTGTAAAGGTTATCGAAGTAAGTTTTCCATCTCCCTTTGATGTCCTTGTCGTTCACCAAAACTTTTCCATCCGCATCCTTTATAACTTCACAATTCTCAGGTCTTGTCTCTGCTCTCTTTGCCTTGGCTAACTTAAACATGTCATGCTCTCCTTCTTTCGTCTCTAGTCGTTTATACATCATCTCATACGCCGTGTTCTTTGCCTCTGACACCGATTTCTTCGCCTCTCTCTTAGCCTCCTTGTATTTATCTTTTAGCTCTGGGCGTTCTTCCTCATTATTACAGCGTATAAGCTCTCTGAAACTTTGTTGTTTTATTCATATCTTCTCCTGTACATTTCGTTCCACCACCAAGATTCCTTATGGTCGACTGTCCTCTTTGTTGTAACTCCAAGCGTTTCTTTAGCTGCTTGGATGAGTGTATTTGCCATGGCCTCCCACTTTTTGTTTGCGTCTTCCTGTGGTCCAGGATGTTTCATTGGTATGATCTTATCTCTAAAAATGGTAATGTTTTCGTCCTTGAGCTGGCTCCATTTTATCGTATGTCTAATTCTCTTGTTTGTTGGACAATGGTCTCTTCACGCGTATATCCGCAACTAACATATGATGTTGTGTCACAACTGACTCTCCTGGGATTGTCTTACAGTCCTTCCACGAGCTACGATCTTCTCTCCTCGTCAGCAAATAGTCTATCTGCGTGTGTCTCCCGCCGCTGCTAAACGTGATTAGATGTGATTCTCTTTTCTTAAAAAACGAATTTATGATTCCTAAGTCATGCGCTACCGCAAAGTCAAGAAGCTCCTTGCCGCCTTCATTCCTAAGGCCATACCCGAAGCCTCCATGCACCAACTGGAAGTGGTCATTGTCCTTACCGATGTGCCCATTAAAATCTCCTCCTATGCATATTTTCTCGTCTCTAGTATGTCGCCATAACGTGATCTAAACTCTCCCAGAACTTTTTCTTTCTGTTTCTCCTAGTCCAACATGTGGAGCATACGCACTAACTACTGCCACTACTTCATCCCCTATTACTATTCTTAACAGCATAATTCTATCATCGTATCTTCTTACATCCACTACATTATCTTGGAGTCCTTAGCAACTAGAAACCCTACTCCATTTTTCGTTCCGTCCGACCCTGAATACCATAGTTTGTAACTATTGTACTCTGTTGCTCTCCCACCCCTCCATCTAGTCTTTTGGAGACACGCTATCTGGACCCTACGTTTACTTAGCACATCAATTAACTCTAATAACTTACTAGTTAGGGTTCCTACATTCGATGATGCCACTCTTAATCTAAAATCCTTTTTCCTTGTATTCGCACCTCTCATCACCGAACATGATCTCGGAGCAGCATAATGACACCTGCTGTCTATATTACCGCACTAACACCTTAAACAACCGCTAAACACAGGGCCACAAAACAGGAGGTGAACAAAACACAAGCCAAACAATGCTTTAAACGGAACAAACACAGGTAATAGCAAAATAGAATCAACAGAAGCACCCAAAATTAATCCAGATTGTGAATGCACGCACACAAGAAATATCAGTCAAATGATGCACCACTAATAATCAGAGAACACACCAATTTATGAGACAGAAATATAGAAAACACAAAATTAATCCAGTCAAAACAAACCAATTTATGAGACACACCATTTATGAGACAGAAATATAGCACACCAATTTATGAGAACGAAATATAGCACCCAAAATTAATCCAGTAACAAAAGAATGTAATATACTAACGGATGAAAACACACCAATTTATGAGACAGGAATATAGAAAACAGAGAACACAGATACTGGTACTCCTAACCCAGTCAAAACAGACCTATTAGACTATGGAACAAAAACATCAGGAATAAGGGAGAAAGAATATCCTCACAGCGGGGTTTTCCCAAGTAGGGTTCTCCTTCCAGATCTCAAGTAACTCACAACCTTCTAGGGTTACAAGTCACCCAAGATCGATAAGCTAGATCGAAAGCAGTTCTTTAGCAAATCTGAAGATAGCAGATCGGTGATAAAGCAGTTCCTAACAAGCAGTTCTTTAGCTGGTCAAGCAGATCGGTGGGTGGGTGGGCGAGGTCCACTGGATCGACGACCAGACGACCAGAGATGCGTGGTCCTGAATAGGGACCAACAGGGGCCCTCAATCGCAGCCTTCGAAAGAAAAAACTAAGGTTTCACGGGACCTTCGCCTAAATCACCAGAGAGGTTGAATCACCAGAGAGGTTGAACCATCCGTTGGGACGCGCCTTGCCTGGGTTCGCCTAAATCGAGGTTGAATCACCAGAGAGGTTGAATCGCAGCCTTGACGGAGGTGTTGGGGGTGACCGGTTGTAGTGACCGGTGGTAGTGACCGGAGGTGTTGGGGGTGACCGGTGGTAGTGACCGGTGGGGTGACCGGTGGTAGTGACCGGAGGTGTTAGGGGTGACGGTGGTAGTGACCGGTGGTAGTGACCAGAGAGCCGTTGAGAGAGAGAGAAATCTTAGAGAGAGAGGCTTGACGACTTAGAGAGAATCTTAGAGAGAGAAATCTTAGTTGAACACTTTTAAACCCTTTGTTTTTATTTGAATCTTTTGTCTTTATAAAAATCTCAAACTTTCTGTTTCACAATATTTATTACTGATTTTGTTGGAAACCAAGGAAATTTTAATTGTTCATGATGATGATTATGATAAGGGTTTGTATATGAACACATACATGATTTTGTAAGCTTTTATAAGAATCTCATGACCTACCTTGATTGTAAAGAGTGTTAGATAAAGAGACCTTCAAATCTTCAAGCTTGATGAGGGTTCTGAGCTTGGATGATCCCATAAGGATGTTAGTGTTTATTTAGAAGATGATTTATGGTGGTGTGATGGTGATGTTAAAACCACAAGAAAACAAAAGATGGTGGTGGTGGTCGATGATGATGGTGGAATTGATGGTGATTTTCGGTGATAATAGAATCAAGAGAAAAACAGTGCTAGAGAGTAAGGTTGATGGTTTTGATGTGGTGATGTCAAGAGAAATGGAGAGAACCGAGAGGTGAGGGTGATGGTTTGCGTTGTGGTGTGGTGTTTGTGGGTGTTCCTTGGCCGAGAGTTTTAAAGAGATGGAAGTCATCATTAGCTTGATGAGGTGGTGACTTTGGGTGAATTAGGTGGTGCTAGGTGTTAAGGTTATGGAGTGCTTAGTTGATGGTGTGATAGGTGACATACTTAAGTGATGATGGTGTATATGGAATGTTAGATGTCACCATTGGGTGTTAGTTAGTTTCTTAGTAATTAAGTTTAGTTTAGTTAGTTAATTAGCTACTAATCTAGGTCATTATGGTCCTAATAACCTGATTTTCATGGCTAAGTGTATTTAGTTTAGTATTTGGTAAATGTTTTTCTTCTTTATTTCATTATATAGATATATAGCAAATGTCTTTTTATATACTTAACTAAATGTTTTTAAATATATACATACATGCATACGTAACTAATCATGCATGTTTATGTAGCATATATTCACACTTAATTATGTTCAAATAAAGTTACTAACAAACTAACAATAATATACATAATAGACATATAGACATATAAATATAATATCTACTTGTAATAATTCTTAAAACGTCAAGTTATCTAACCTTAAATTTTTAGGGTCGTCACATTCTCCCCTCGTAAAAAGATTTCGTCGCGAAATTCCTTGATAAGTACTCTCAAGTTGTTGTGGAGGGTTTTTCTTTGTAACTGTCCTTTTAACCTCAAAATAAATGAGGATACTTTATTTTGATTTCATCTTCCCGTTCCATGTAAATTAAGGTCCTTGTTTTGAATTCTGTTTGACCTTTACTATTCGGATTTTTACTTTTAAACTTTTTACATCTCTATCCAATATAGCTACTGGTTCTTCCACAAAATAAAGTTTCTTATATATTTTGATTTCCTATATTGGTATCTTCAATATATCATCTATTAAACATTTCTTAAAATTAGATACGTGAAAGGTGTTATGTATTTCGCTTAGTTTCTGAGGCAAGTCTATCTTATAGGCTACAAGAGCAGTCCTATCTTTTATCTCAAAAAGACTAACATACCTAGAATTAATTTATTTCTTTTCCCAAATTCAGAAACTCCTTTTGATGGTGATACCTTCAAGTATACTTTATCTCCTATTTCGTTCCAACATAAAGGTGACCTACACTTCTTTTTGTATAGAGCTTTAAATGAATTTGCTCCAATACTAGCATGGTAACTACTGATATATGAAAATTTTATCAAAGGTAAATGTATATCTCAGTTACCACCAAAATCTAATGCATAGGCACACATATCTTCCAATATTTATATTGTTTTCTCATTTTGTTTATCTGTTTATGGGTGATATGCTGAACTCATCTTTACTTGAGTTCCTAATGCTTTCTGCAAGCTTTGCCAGAATCTTAAATTAAACCTATTATCTCCATAAGATATTGTTGAATAGGTATTTCATGTCGGGACATAATTTTATGCATATAAACCTTGCTAATTTTTTATCTTATAATCTTATCTTATCGGCAAGAAATGAACTGACTTAGTCAATCTGTCGATTATAACCCATTTGGTGTCATACCCACCTGAGGTTTGGGTAACTTCGTTACAAAATCCATAGTAATTTGATCCCATTTCCACTCAAGAATTTCTGTTTGTGGTAAACACTAAGGGTTTCTGATATTCAGCCTTAACTCTATCTTCATATATCACGTTTTTCTACAAAATTTGCAACAGATTTCTTCATACCTGGCCACCGATATTGGTTTCTTAAATCCTTGTACATCTTATTATCCCTGGATGTACTGAATATCTTGATTTGTGTGCTTCTCTTAGAATAATTTTTCTAAGCTTATCATGGTTAGGAATCAAAATTCTTCCTTTAAAATTTCATAATTCCATCGGATGCAACTTCAGTTGTCCATTCTGCTTCAACATACCTTCTGATTCTTCTTCTTGTGAATTTCTCAAATTTTACTTATTAGATCCAAGCGTAATTCCATCCTCAAAGCACGGACTCGTAATGGTTTAATTCTCTTATTTCTACTTAAGGCATCCGCCACTACATTTTCCTTTCCTAGTGATACTTGATTTCACAATCATAATCACTTAATAATTCTATCCATCTTCTCTGCCTCATATTTAATATCTTTTTGATCAAATATGAGTTGTAAACTCTTATGGTTCGTATAAATTATGCACTTGGTTCCATATATATAATGTTTCCAAATGTTAAGTGTGAATACTATTGCTCTTAATTCTAAATCATGAGTAGTATAATTCTTTTTGCTTCCTCTGAGTTGCCTAGATGCATATGCAATTACTTTATCTCATTGCATTAAAAAAAATCTAAAACCTGGGTGTGATGCATCACAATATACTACAAAATCATGTGTACCATTAGAAGAGCTAAAATAGGAGCACTAAACAATTTATTCTGCACGAGTTCAAATACAACATTTGTCTTTCTTATCAAATATATGTTATCTTTCTGAGTTAATTCTGTCAGAGGTTGAGCTATTCTAGAAAAGAATTTCATAAAATCTTCATAATAATCAGCCAATCCTAAGAATTGACGTACTTTAGTTGGTGTTTCGGAACCACTTCTTAATGCTTTGATCTTTGCTGGTTCGACCTAAATTCCTCTTTGGTTAACCACATGTCTTAAGAATTGTACTTCTCTTTTCAAAAATTCACACTTTGAGAATTTGACGGAAAACTTTTCTTTCCGATGTAATTCCAATGTTAGCCTTAGGGGCTTCTGTTCCCTATTTTTAGAATAAATTAATAGGTAATCTATAAATACTATGACAAATTTATCTAAGTAAGATTGTAAACTCTATTCATTAGATCCATAATACTGCTGGAGAATTAGTTAATCCAATGTTATTACGAGAACTCATAATGACCATATCATTTCTAAATACAGTTTTAGGTATATCCTCATCTCGTACCCTTAACTGGTGATACCCTGATCTTAAGTCAATCTTGGAAAAGTAACTAGATACGTGCAATTGATCGAATAATTCATCTATCCTAGGTAGAGGATATTTTTCTTAATAGTTACTTATTAAGCTCTCTATAGTCGATGCACATCCTAAAAGTTTTGTCTTCCTTCTTTACAAACAAAATGGTGCTCCCTAAGGTGATACACTATGACGTATAAATCCCTGTCCAATAATTTCTGAAGTTGACTCATTAACTCTTTCATTCTGTTGGTGCCAAACAATAGGAGACTCGGCAATAGGGGCAGTCCCTAGTACTATTTAAATTTTGATTTTACTTGACTAGTGGGTGACAATCCTGGTAATTTATCAGGAAATATCTCTGGATATTCTCTAATAATAATAATAACTTCTAAGTCTTCTTATATAGTTTTGTATCAACTACATGGCTAGAAAGGCTAAACATTTCTTTCTTAAATATTTTGGCCTTCTTACATGTAAAAATTCTTATAATACCTCTAGGTTTCTTTACCATATAAGCAAAGAGTTTTATTTTCTTTAATCAAAGGAATTTATCATTCTTTTTTCACAGATAATTTCAGCCTGATTTTTCTCTTTTTTTTACTCAACTAGTCCATACCTACAATAATATCAAAACCTCCTAGCTCAGTAGGAATCATATCAATATCAAAATCATGATTATCTAAATTCAAAGTGCAATTAGGGATAACTTTACTAGCCTCAATTATTTTTCCATAAGTTAGTTATATCATAAATTATTTTTCAGTCTTCTAAGGTTAGATTATGGGCTTAAATGTATGCAAAACAAAACTACGTGTCGCTCCAGTATCAAATAACATAGTTGCGTGTTGGTTGTTAATAGGAAACATGTCTGTTACTACTTCTGGTTCTTGTCGTGCTTCCTTAACTTGTAACACAAAGGCTCTACCACGCGGGTGGTTGTGGGAGCTTTCGTTTTCGACTCCAGACACTCATTGCGAAAATGATTTTCATTTCCATATTGATAACAAACTGGTTTAGGGTTTGCAGGTCCCTTACAGCCTCGGGATCTGTGTCCTTTCTTCTTACAATTATAGGAAATCATAATCATGCACTTACCGTGATGGTAAGTATTGTACTATGGTTGTTTTCCATCTGAGGTCTCCTTTCTTGTATAACTCCTAAGAAGTTCCTTACTGGATTTCTGACTATTTTCTTATTCTGGTTTCCTCGAAACTTTCTTCCTATATTATTATTGTTCCATTTTCTCTTTTTTTCTACCTTTGGATCAGTTAAAGATCCATTTCTTATTATTTCATCAGTCAAGCTTCCTGCTAGAGCCACTGCATCCTAAAATGTTTTTGGCATTGCAGATTTTACCATTCCTCTAATCTGTGGTACTAAACCCTAGATATATCTTCCTATTCTTTCAGTTTCCGGTGTCACTAGATGTGCCACTAATCTAGATAACTCATTATACCTATCTGATTTCTCCCGATGTGCAGCTCCCTTCATTTCTAGTGCTAGGAATTCTATTTCTATCCTTTCTATCTCATTATAAGGACAGTATTTCTCAATCATTAGGTTTCTAAATTCCTCTCAACTTAACCTATCATCACATCCTTTCCTTTAGTTTGAACTTCTATCTTCTACCATGACCGTGCTTCTCCCTTTAGTGAGTGTAAAGCAAACATGTTCTTATAATTATCAGCACATTCGTTGATATCTAATACTGACTCCATTTCTTCTAACCAACGCAACGCTTGTACTGCTCCTCTTTTTCCATTAAAATCTTGGGGTTTACAAGACATAAAGTCTTGTAAGAACATCCCTTTTTAACACTATCTATAATTCCTTTCTCGAGGTGTTCTACCTCAATAGTGTTGCCTGGTTCTTCATTCCCAGGTGGAACATTTCCAATGTTGAGGTTCTATTGAAGTCGAGATACTAATATAGGTATTGCCGCTTCTAATTGCTGAGTCGCTATTTGAGAAATTCTATAATTCTCATTTGTAGTGGTATTCACTGGCGGAATTTCTTCTTTTAATCTTGTTCTTGGTCGTTCAACACGTCTTGTTCTCCGTACAGGTTGAGTATCTCTTCTTGGCGGCATATTTAACTATATATCACTTATACTAATATCACACAAAAACTTCATTTAAATTAGAACATAAGGTTTCATAATCATAAAACTTACTTCATTATATTCTTATTCTACATATTCTAAAATAGTCACATAATAGATTAGGGTTTTCTTCTCTTCCTTCCTTCATCTCTTGAAGATCTGTTTGGATCATCTGGATTTCTCTTTATATCATCTTAGCTTTCTTGAGGATCTGGTTGGTTGATTCTATCTGACGTTCTTCCAACCTTTGCCTCTTGATTCCCCTTTCTTCCGTTCCAGAACTATCAGGTTGGTTGTGGTTGTCTTCAGATGTTGGAGAAAAGGTTTTTAGGTTTGGATATTTGTTTTTTGAATTTTCTTAGTTAAAAATTTCTTACCATGTCATACACCTTTTCTAAAAGTCTAGATTATATAACCTTCCATTGTTACCGGTGTATGCCGGACGTAAAATTTTGGCTTAGTGTTAGTCCTGATATCGGGTTGGGTTATTTCTATGTTGTCCTGAGGCCCTGTTGCTTCTTTAAGGTCGCTATGGCCCGAACAATCCAAGTGTTCAGTTTCATTAAGGTGCCTATCAGAGTTATAAGTACTCATACTACAAAATTTCTTACCAAAATTAATTATACTATTACTAGTCAAAATAACTAGTCAAACAGGTTCACAGAGTTTCACATTCACATATTGAACATATATAATTCACATATTTGCTCATAAAAACAGTTTATCTTATAAAATCATAAAACATCTTACTAGTACCTAAGTATTCACATAAAATCATACATAAATCTTTATTTACTCAATCACATTAAAATTGTTACCATATAAACTTATGGGTAAGTAATATGTTTTTAATCATACTAAAAGTAATTATTATCATATGAGCTTATGGTTATAGTCTAGGCATTTGCTTATAATAACTAATTCTCTATAACCAATGGCTCTGATACCAACCTGTCACATCCCGACGGAAGCGTGAAACGTTTTGGATGTAACTAGCTTGTTCAGAACGTATTGATTAGAAATATTAACAAACAACATATAAACACACAAACATAACATAAACATATATATATTATAATATCAATTCTGGTTACATTAATGTTAGCGTACAAAATTTTAATATAACCTTATTACAAAAACATGATAGTCTAACAGCTACATCTTCAGAGATGATGGAAATGAGCATCCACCGATACACTGAGGACATAAAGGTTAATTGTCAGATTCATACAACTTTTCCCATTAATTCTCCCCAGCCATTATACACGTCAAAAGAGAACATTATGTTGTTACTCATGATGGTTTCCTAAAAAGCATACTCAAATTGGTCAACATAAAGTTGGTGAGATCATAGATTTAATTTTAAATAAAATATTTTTGATGCATTAAATATAACCAAACCTTACTTAATAATCTGATAGCCCATAACTGTCATAACATAATTCATAAATCAGATAATATAGCATCACAACACTCATCCTGTTGGTGCAGAAATATTTTTCCTATGTAGCGCTACCTATTTTATCCAACGGTTCCACATCCGAATTAATGGTTGTAACATAAATGACGGTAAATCTTAAAAATTGCATCAATCATAAAAACAGTATGCTTTTTCCCCCAAAAGGCTTATAAGAATAAAAATAGGGCTAGAGTCTCACCTCTATTCCAGCGATAACCTATAAAATTAATTATAAGATACAAACGTAATTTTTCTTTAAAATTTTCAGTACCTCATATGGAAATTTAACATAGTAATTATGATTATTTAAAATTTCCAAAAGTTTAATAGAAACATATTCAAATAATATCAATAATCATGTAAAAATTCCAACTGCCAATTTATTTTAGATAATTTGTTAAAATTATTACAAACTTACCATAAATCATCAAAAATAGCTACTACTGCCCATAAATTTTAGGTTTTTCCAGAACGTTGTTCCAATACTTTATATCACCTCATAAATTTTCTGATATTTAATTCACAGTAGGTATTTTTCTGTAATTTTCCCAATAATCCCAAAATTTAGGAAACATATCTATACAACTCGAAAAATTATGAAACTTATACATTCTGTTGGGTTCAAATCATTATAATTTAGATGAATTTTTCGATATTTATCATACTGTTTAAGTAATTCTTTATATTTTTCCTTTACAGATCATATAAAATACATATCTTAGTCATAAAAAGGAATTAAATTATAAAATTAATTCTGGAGCTTCTATAACATTTGAGAATCATTATAATTTTTCTGGAATTTTACCGGATTCGGTTCTTCCGATTGATAATTTTCTTTTATTATCTTAAATAATTTATATAAATTATTTTACTTATTATATTTTTACTAAAATTTACAGAATGATAAATCAATATTTTTCTAACAATTTTCCAATATTTATTCCCACAATCACAATCATTTAAATATCTAACCAAGTTCACCTAGTAAATCATAAAATAACAATTATTTGAACACTTTTAAACCCTTGTTTTTATTTGAATCTTTGTCTTTATAAAAATCTCAAATTTTCTGTTTCACAAATATTTATTACTGATTTTTGTTGGAAACCAAGGAAATTTTGATTGTTCATGATGATGAATATGATAAGGGTTTGTATATTGAACACATACATGATTTTGTAAGCTTTTATAAGAATCTCATGAACCTACCTTGATTGTAGAGAGTGTTAGATAAAGAGATCTTCAAATCTTCAAGCTTTTGATGAGGGTTCTGAGCTTGGATGATCCCATAAGGATGTTAGTGTTTATTTAGAAGATGATTTTATGGTGGTGTGATGGTGATGTTAAAACCACAAGAAAACAAAAGATGGTGGCGGTGGTCGATGATGATGGTGGAATTGATGGTGGATTTTTGGTAATAATAGAATCAAGAGAAAAATAGTGCTAGAGAGTAAGGTTGATGGTTTTGATGTGGTGATGTCAAGAGAAATTGTCACACCCTCAAAATCCACGTGCGGAGTTTTACCGCGAGGCGTGTGAACAAACCAGGATCACAGTCAATAGTTACTCGGAACGACTCTATATGCTACGTTTAATGTAAATCAACCAGAGTTTAAGCCTTAAAAGACATGCGGAAGCGTAAAGTAAATAAAACAATCCCAAAACATATGGAAGTACCATATGGCAAAACAAGTGCCAACCAAATAGTTTAAACCATAAGTAAAAGACGGGTAGTTATAAATCTCTAAAAAAATATGCATGCTGACTCGTGAAGTGCTCCTATCAGCAATCCAGCTTAATGACCTGAGAATAGCATACTAAAAAGTCAACACATGGTTGGTGAGTTCAAGAGTTTGCGCATAAACATAACAGTTTATCAAGTGTGTATAAACATAACAGTTTATCAGTAGCGTATAAACATAACAGTTTATCAATAGCGTATAATTAAGCATGTGCATTGTAATAGCTAGCTAGTCCATTAACAAACGATATTAATACATAGTGATTTCGACATTGAAGCTGACTGTGTTATGTTTGCCTCCCGTTACGACTTCACCATATCGTGACGAATAATCATAGGACAAATTGCACCCGGTTGACCTCGAGTCACACAGGTGGGGCTCGTCAGACCCAGTAGTACTACCCAAGTTTCCCCGCTATCCAATATTAACAATTCGAAAGTGTGAGGACTTTATCATAATAAACAGCACTATATTAATATCATACACATCTTAAATATATAAAGCGTTGTAAAATTTACCAGTATGCTATCTCCCCCAAAAAAGATTTAATAAAACAGTGGGGCATGAACTCACCTGATACGCGTGTTAGACAAGTAAGGTTTAACTTGACAAGGACGAGTGGAAAGACAACCTTCAAAGGTTACCTAGAACACACAAGTACATAAGTACATGTACACAGAAATCCCAAGAGAAACCTTAAGTGTTCTACAAACAAAGAACTCAAGGTTCTATAAAAAAAAAAAACAACATACATGTGACCTAGTTGACCCGTTTGACCCGTTGGTGACATATGCGTTGTAACCATTTAAACATACATAATCATATAACATACATGTTTAACTTTCCAATGATCACATTTGATGCTACATTCCCAATACATTACCTAAATCATCATGCTATGCCCATATCATACAAGTATAAATCCTTAGCAACTAGCATGCTCAGTGTGTTCAAAACACAACTAGTGTATCATATAACAGGTTAGATCATGCATAACCTACTTACATGACCTATAGCCATGATTTAGCATATATGGGTCAAAACAGATAATTTACCAAATAGTCATTCATACTATTCACAACGCATACAAATGCCTAATACATGCAACATGCATTAACATGATCAATTCCAGTCCCAAACATGATGTCCTAGTTACTAATCAACATGCTAACTCACACATGTCCATCCAAGTGCATAAATCACCCAAAACCACATAAACATTCCATGCTACCTAATTAATAGATTCTACCACTTAAACATCCATAACAATCATTCTAGCATGATCCTAAAACCATGAACAAGTCAAATTACCAATATCCAAAGTTCTTGCACAATAAAGTTTCCCTTTTGGGAAAGTAATACCCAAAAGTAATTTAACAACCAATTCAATCATAATTCCAACTATTATATACCTAATCAAGTTCATAGAATTCATCCTAACATGCTAATACTTCCAAAACATCCAAATTCCCAAACATGATACAAAAAGTTTCTACTTTTAGTAAGTCATGATCAACATCACAATTTCATGGATTTTCTTGCACAATTCAATTAAACTAACATCTAAGCATTACATCTAGCATCTTAGAATCATCAAATCATAAATTCCAACAACCAAAAAGTTTCCTCTTATGACAATGTATGAACTAGATGATCAAACCCAGATTTCTTGCAAAATCAACATCATTCAACATTCATATAACCTAACTAACATCATATAACCACCTAACAATCATCAATTCCATATTATCATCATCAATTTCGAATTAGGGTTTATCAAGAATCAAAAACTATGAACAACCAATCAAAAATGTAGTTTTCTTGCATAATCAACGTTAACTAACATATAATCAATCAAACTAACACAATAGCATCAACAATACATCAAGAATTCAGCAACATCAACCCCAATTCGCAGCATAGGCTTCGGCCATAACAAAAATATCTCAAAACTTGTAAAGTTCTAACCTTTAAACGTGTATTGACTTGCAATTGATGTTTCTAATGCTTTCCAACACTTGAAATCGACCAAAACCGAAGAGATTAGGGCTGCTCTTGGCTGATTTCGAAAGGGAAGAGGGAGAGGAGTGCAGGTCGTGGTCGATGGGAGGGTGGGGGCTAGGGTTTTTTTTTGTTTTAGTTTAATAGTCCTAATTTACCCTTTTAACCCTTGTGTTTGTGTTTTTATTAAAATTAAGTTTTAAACAATTGCTAAAGGTGTTTTTAACTTAATTACTAAGCATATAAACTAGTAATAACAAATATATATTTTATTTTTATAAAAACACAAGACATACGAATTAACACACGCGTTTCCGCGTTACGCGATAAATTCTCAAATAGTCTTTAAATCGCGTAAAATATAAACATAACATAATAATCATCTTTCCAACTAGATTATTATTAAATTAACATTATTACTTATCTTTAAGTCACCAACGTCAAACGACAACTAGTGTGTGCTTACGACACGTGTATGCAAAACTTAACGAAACTAACGGAGTTTGGTAACGGAAAATTACCGGATGTCACATTATCCCCATGTTGAAAGAATTTTCGTCCCGAAAATTGCGTTACATGGTGAGCGTGTTCCATCACTGATCTACTGCATTGGCACACAGAAATCGAAATCGAGTGAGTTTTGGATGAGTTGTCACATCATCCCCATGTTGAAAGAAATTTCGTCCCGAAATTTAAATCAATACCTCGGTCTGCAGACATCGTCTCGAACAGTTGAGGGTACTCAAGCTTCATTTGATCCTCACGCTCACACGTGAATTCCGGTCCACGTCGCGAGTTCCAACGAACTTTGACGATAGGTATTTTGCTCTGCTTAAGTGTTTTCACCTCACGATCCATCACCTCGACGGGTTCTTCGATAAAGCGCAATTGCTCATCCACTTGAACATCTTCTAGTGGTACAATGAGTGTCTCGTCAGATAGGCACTTCTTCAGATTTGAAACGTGAAACACGTTGTGCACTCCACTCAGCGAATCAGGCAAAGCTAGTCGATAGGCCACCGGACCTATTCTTTCCAGTATCTCAAATGGTCCAACATACCTCGGATTCAGCTTTCCTCGCTTGCCAAACCGAACTACGCCTTTCCACGGTGAGACTTTCAATAACACTTTGTCGCCAATTTGAAATTCGAGAGGTTTCCGCCTCTTGTCAGCATAACTTTTTTGTCTATCCCTTACTGCAGCCATACGGTTCCGTATCTGCACAATCTTCTCAGTTGTTTCATGAATGAGTTCGGGACCCGTTAGTTGACTATCACCAATTTCAACCCAGCAAACCGGTGATCTAGACCTTCTCCCATACAAAGCCTCGAAAGGTGCTGCCTGTATGCTAGTGTGATAACTGTTATTATAGGAGAATTCCACCAGGGGCAGGTGAACTTCCCAGTTGTTCCCGAAGTCAATCACACAAGCACGTAGCATATCCTCCAAAGTCTGTATGGTACGCTCACTCTGACCATCAGTTTGTGGATGATAAGCAGTACTCATATCCAATCGTGTACCCAAAGACTTTTGTAGTGACTGCCAAAAGTGTGACGTGAAACGAGCATCACGATCAGAGATGATTGAGATTGGTACGCCATGTCTCGAAACGATTTCCTTGAGATACAATCGGGTTAGCTTCTCCATCTTATCCGTTTCCTTAATTGCAAGGAAGTGAGCGGACTTGGTCAACCGATCCACAATGACCCAGATTGTGTCACAACCAGTATTAGTCCGGGGTAGTTTAGTGATAAAATCCATGGAAATTTGTTCCCATTTCCACATCGGTATCTCAGGTTGCTGTAACAGTCCGGATGGTTTTTGGTATTCCACCTTTACCTTCGAACAGGTCAAACACTTGCTCACATATGTAGCTACGTCTGCTTTCATGTTAGGCCACCAATAGTGCGCCTTTAGATCATGATACATCTTGTCAGATCCAGGATGTATAGAGTATTTAGACTTGTGAGCCTCGCTCATAACCAAATCCCTCAGATTTCCATAAACAGGCACCCAAAGTCTATCCATGAAGTACCGAATTCCATCCTCCTTCACTACCAATTGTTTATCCATTCCCCGTAATGACTCAAGACTAATGTTTTCCTCTTTCAAGGCTTCTATTTGTGCTTCCTTAACTTGTTCAGGCAATTGGGTACTGATCGTGAGTTGCAAGGCTCGCACTCGCCTGGGTTTAACTGTTTCTTTTCGGCTTAAGGCATCAGCAACTACGTTCGCCTTTCCAGGATGGTACTTGATAGCGCAATCATAATCATTCAAAAGTTCCACCCAACGCCGCTGCCTCATATTCAACTCTTTTTGCTCAAAGATATGTTGAAGACTCTTGTGATCAGTATAGATAGTACATTTGGTACCGTACAAGTAATGTCTCCAAATCTTTAAGGCAAAAACCATTGCACCCAACTCCAGATCATGGGTAGTATAATTCTTCTCGTGAACCTTTAGTTGTCTCGAGGCGTAAGCTATCACCTTATCACGCTGCATCAGAACACAACCCAATCCTTGGATGGATGCGTCACAATACACCACGAAATCATCCGTCCCCTCTGGCAGTGCCAATATCGGTGCACTACAGAGTTTCTGTTTCAATAGCTGAAAAGCCGCCTCTTGACTTTCCCCCCATCTGTATGTTGTTCCTTTGTGGGTCAAAGCGGTGAGAGGTTGTGCAATCTTAGAAAATCCTTCTATGAACCGTCGGTAATACCCCGCTAATCCCAGAAATTGTCGTATCTCACTCGGTGTTTTAGGTATGGCCCAATTCTTTATTGCCACAATCTTGGCAGGGTCAACGTGTATACCCTTCTCATTAACAATATGGCCTAGGAATTGTACTTCGCGTATCCAAAAGTCACACTTAGAGAATTTGGCGTACAGTTGCTCATTCTTCAACAATTCCAAGATTAATCGTAGATGCTCTTCATGGTCCTCCTTGGTCTTAGAGTATATCAGTATGTCATCGATAAACACAATAACAAACTGATCAAGGTAGGGTTTGCACACACGATTCATGAGATCCATGAACACCGCAGGTGCATTTGTCAACCCAAAAGGCATGACCAAGAATTCGTAATGACCATAACGAGTACGGAATGCAGTTTTGGAGATATCCTCCTCACGGACTCGGAGTTGATGATAACCAGATCTCAAGTCGATCTTCGAATAATAGCTGGATCCCTGAAGCTGATCAAATAAGTCGTCGATGCGAGGTAAAGGGTATCGGTTCTTAACTGTGACTTTGTTTAACTCCCTATAATCGATGCACATTCGAAACGTGCCATCTTTCTTCTTAACAAAAAGGACAGGGGCTCCCCAAGGTGATGAGCTAGGTCGAATAAAGCCCTTATCTAAAAGCTCCTGAAGTTGTGATGACAACTCCTGTAATTCGTTCGGTGCTAATCGATAAGGTGCTCTAGCAATCGGGGCTGCACCGGGAGTCAGTTCAATTTGAAATTCCACTTGACGATGAGGTGGTAATCCAGGAAGATCCTCTGGAAACACCTCGGGAAAGTCTCGTACGACGGGTATGTCTTCCATTCGCCTTTCCTCCGGTTGTTTATCGGTGACGAGTGCCAGGATAGCCAAGCGACCTTTTCGCAGTAATTTCTGTGCTTTCATATAGGAGATAATGCCCATCACTGCACCACTCCTATCGCCTCGGACTGTGAGAATTTCGTCACCAACAGGAATTCGTATGATCTTCTCGTGACATATTACTTCCGCTTGTTTATTTGAGAGCCAATCCATGCCTACCACAACGTCGAAACTACCCAGTGTAACAGGCATAAGATCGATAGCGAAAGTATGACCAGCGAGTTCTATCTTACAATCTTTAAGAATGTGTGTCACATGGATCTGTTTACCGTCAGCCAATTCTACGGTATATTTGGATTCTAAGGTAGAAGGAATATCACTTAGGAGACTAGAGAACTTTAAGGATATGAAACTCCTATCAGCTCCAGTATCAAACAGTACTGTAGCAAAACACCCATTTACAGAAAACCTACCAGTAACAGTAGTAGGGTCGTTTAGAGCCTCACCTGAGCCAATGACGAAGGCTCTCCCTTTGGCTCCATTATTACCACCGTTACCATTGCCATTTCCATCTGTTGTTGTTGTTGTTGTTGTTGTTGTTGTTCTGGTTGTTGTTGTTCTGGCCATTGCCATTACCGTTCCTCCTTAACTGCGGGCAGTTTCGCTTGTAGTGCCCCTCCTTTCCACACTCGAAACAACCCTTTGGTGTCTCCTGAGATTGTTGTGGTTTCCTGACCATCTCACCACGGCAATCCTTAGCCAAGTGCCCCATTTTACCACACCACTGACACTTGTAGTTGTCACATCTCCCAACGTGATGATAGTTGCACCGCGTGCACATCGGCTGTTTACCACCATAGCCGCTCGGTCCTTGATTGTTTGAGTTTGACTGGTTGAAGTTGCGATTGTTGTCAAACCTTCTTTGTTGCTGTTGTGGTTGTTGTTGTTGTTGAGACTGGTGTTGACCACCGGATGATGATGATGCCCTATTGTTGTTGTTGGTGTTGGTGTTGTTGGAGGTATCCCACTTTCTTTTGTTGTCGGGCACACTTGCAGCAGCGCCCCGTTTTGGCAACCGCCCTTGCTCCACAGCTTCGTCAGTTAGTTTGTGGGCCAGTCGGATAGCTTGTTGTATAGTAGCGGGGTTAGAGGAAGTCACCAAGCTCCTAATTTCGGGCACCAATCCCCGGATGTAATGTTCCACCCGCTTGTGCATTTCATTCACCATTCCAGGACATAGTGTGGCCAGCTCGTGGGTTCTTGTTGTATAGGCCTCGATCTTGGAACCTTGCATTTTCAACTGCCAAAATTCCATCTCCAACTTTTGAACTTCGCTGCGAGGACAGTATTCCTCGATCATCATATCTTTGAATTCATTCCACGGGAGCTCATTTGCCATGGCCTGCCCTAGCATTTGCACTTGAGCATTCCACCAAGACAGTGCTGCACCATCCAGTGTCCCCGTAGCGTATTTCACCTGGTCAGCAGGTGGACAGTTGCACTTCGAGAAAACGGACTCCGTTTTCTCAAACCACCTCACCAACCCTACAGCTCCCTCGGTTCCACTGTAGGTGTGGGGTTTGCAGTCCATGAAGGACTTGTAGGTACATGCTGGCGGTCCTGCTTTAACACGATAAATATTGATCAGATGTCTTATTCGTTTAACTATAGGATTTGACAAAAATTTTTCCATTATCGTTTACCTGCGGCCTGTCCTACTTGAGCAGCAGTTAACGCTGCCTGGACTTGTGCATTTATTAAGGCTGCTAGTTCCGCAGGGGTTATATTTATGGTACCGGCGCCTTGGCCACCAGCACCTTGGTCACCGGCACCTTGGTCACCGGCGCCGCGTCCACGCCCGCGCCCGCATCCTCGGCCACGTCCACGTCCTCGGGCGTCCATTATTCACTTTACATTCACAAATACAATAATGAGTATAAATCAATCGAACAAAAACCACTGTTTGATGTTACTCATTGAAGTATAGTAAACAATAAGAAAGTAATGAATTTGTCATCACCACAACATTTATAACAAAAATAATAACCAAAGGTAAATAAATTTGCAAATGAGTCACAAATTATTTATCAATGTCAAAATTTGATTTTGTTGTTCGGGTGGAGAAACAACTCTTCCCACATAGGTTCCAAAATAAAGAAACGCTACATAGTCCAAATCGTTTAAAGGAAATTAGAATAGAATCATTCAACTATGTCGTGCCGTAGTGTACAGACATCGCTCGTGAGTCGCCAGACCCGGTGATGTTCCGTGTCCAGTGCTGCCACCAATGCAGCAATCACCTGCTCGTTGGACTGCACCGTCCTCGGGAGTGAAGGTAGTGGTTGCTCAGTGTTGGTCCTAGTTCTAGGTCTCGGTGTTGGTACACGTTCCCTATACATGAGGTGATCTACGAACTCAGGGTAGAAACTCCAGTCTCGCGGAGGGTCGTGTTCAGGTGGCACGAATGGTTGATCCCAGTCGAATTCACCTCGTGGATAGTCCAAACGAGGCCAGTCTAGTCCGTCGTCAGGCACCGGTCCAGGAGGTGGGGACTCGGGTCGTGTGGGTGATGCCGGTAGTTTACCACGTGCTCTCGAAGACGATGCCATGCTGCAGAGAGTGTGATGTGTATGCCAATGAGTATGCAGTAGAAAAATCAGGAACAAGTAACTAACTAACTGTGTGCGGTTATAGTCTAGTGTGTATGCAACCTAGTTCTCTATAACCAATGGCTCTGATACCAATCTGTCACACCCTCAAAATCCACGTGCGGAGTTTTACCGCGAGGCGTGTGAACAAACCAGGATCACAGTCAATAGTTACTCGGAACGACTCTATATGCTACGTTTAATGTAAATCAACCAGAGTTTAAGCCTTAAAAGACATGCGGAAGCGTAAAGTAAATAAAACAATCCCAAAACATATGGAAGTACCATATGGCAAAACAAGTGCCAACCAAATAGTTTAAACCATAAGTAAAAGACGGGTAGTTATAAATCTCTAAAAAAATATGCATGCTGACTCGTGAAGTGCTCCTATCAGCAATCCAGCTTAATGACCTGAGAATAGCATACTAAAAAGTCAACACATGGTTGGTGAGTTCAAGAGTTTGCGCATAAACATAACAGTTTATCAAGTGTGTATAAACATAACAGTTTATCAGTAGCGTATAAACATAACAGTTTATCAATAGCGTATAATTAAGCATGTGCATTGTAATAGCTAGCTAGTCCATTAACAAACGATATTAATACATAGTGATTTCGACATTGAAGCTGACTGTGTTATGTTTGCCTCCCGTCACGACTTCACCATATCGTGACGAATAATCATAGGACAAATTGCACCCGGTTGACCTCGAGTCACACAGGTGGGGCTCGTCAGACCCAGTAGTACTACCCAAGTTTCCCCGCTATCCAATATTAACAATTCGAAAGTGTGAGGACTTTATCATAATAAACAGCACTATATTAATATCATACACATCTTAAATATATAAAGCGTTGTAAAATTTACCAGTATGCTATCTCCCCCAAAAGAGATTTAATAAAAACAGTGGGGCATGAACTCACCTGATACGCGTGTTAGACAAGTAAGGTTTAACTTGACAAGGACGAGTGGAAAGACAACCTTCAAAGGTTACCTAGAACACACAAGTACATAAGTACATGTACACAGAAATCCCAAGAGAAACCTTAAGTGTTCTACAAACAAAGAACTCAAGGTTCTATAAAAAAAAAACAACATACATGTGACCTAGTTGACCCGTTTGACCCGTTGGTGACATTATGCGTTGTAAACCATTTAAACATACATAAGCATATAACATACATGTTTAACATTCCAATGATCATATTTGATGCTACATTCCCAATACATTACCTAAATCATCATGCTATGCCCATATCATACAAGTTGTATAAATCCTTAGCAACTAGCATGCTCAGTGTGTTCAAAACACAACTAGTGTATCATATAACAGGTTAGATCATGCATAACCTACTTACATGACCTATAGCCATGATTTAGCATATATGGGTCAAAACAGATAATTTACCAAATAGTCATTCATACTATTCACAACGCATACAAGATGCCTAATACATGCAACATGCATTAACATGATCAATTCCAGTCCTAAACATGATGTCCTAGTTACTAATCAACATGCTAACTCACACATGTCCATCCAAGTGCATAAATCACCCAAAAACCACATAAACATTCCATGCTACCTAATTAATAGATTCTACCACTTTAAACATCCATAACAATCATTCTAGCATGATCCTAAAACCATGAACAAGTCAAATTACCATATCCAAAGTTCTTGCACAATAAAGTTTCCCTTTAGGAAAGTAATACCCAAAAGTAATTTAACAACCAATTCAATCATAATTCCAACTATTATATACCTAATCAAGTTCATAGAATTCATCCTAACATGCTAATTACTTCCAAAACATCCAAATTCCCAAACATGATACAAAAAGTTTCTACTTTTAGTAAGTCATGATCAACATCACAATTTCATGGATTTTCTTGCACAATTCAATTAAACTAACATCTAAGCATTACATCTAGCATCTTAGAATCATCAAATCATAAATTCCAACAACCAAAAAGTTTCCTCTTATGACAATGTATGAACTAGATGATCAAACCCCAGATTTCTTGCAAAATCAACATCATTCAACATTCATATAACCTAACTAACATCATATAACCACCTAACAATCATCAATTCCATATTATCATCATCAATTTCGAATTAGGGTTTATCAAGAATCAAAAACTATGAACAACCAATCAAAAATGTAGTTTTCTTGCATAATCAACGTTAACTAACATATAATCAATCAAACTAACACAATAGCATCAACAATACATCAAGAATTCAGCAACATCAACCCCAATTCGCAGCATAGGCTTCGGCCATAACAAAAATATCTCAAAACTTGTAAAGTTCTAACCTTTAAACGTGTATTGACTTGCAATTGATGTTTCTAATGCTTTCCAACACTTGAAATCGACCAAAACCGAAGATATTAGGGCTGCTCTTGGCTGATTTCGAAAGGGAAGAGGGAGAGGAGTGCAGGTCGTGGTCGATGGGAGGGTGGGGGCTAGGGTTTTTGTTTTGTTTTAGTTTAATAGTCCTAATTTACCCTTTTAACCCTTGTGTTTTGTGTTTTATTAAAATTAAGTTTTAAACAATTGCTAAAGGTGTTTTTAACTTAATTACTAAGCATATAAACTAGTAATAACAAATATATATTTTATTTTTATAAAAACACAAGACATACGAATTAACACACGCGTTTCCGCGTTACGCGATAAAATTCTCAAATAGTCTTTAAATCGCGTAAAAATATAAACATAACATAATAATCATCTTTCCAACTAGATTATTATTAAATTAACATTATTACTTATCTTTAAGTCACCAACGTCAAACGACAACTAGTGTGTGCTTACGACACGTGTATGCAAAACTTAATGAAACTAACGGAGTTTGGTAACGGAAAATTACCGGATGTCACAGAAATGGAGAGAACCGAGCGGTGAGGGTGATGGTTTGCGGTTGTGGTGTTTGTGGTGTTCCTTGGCCGAGAGTTTTAAAGAGATGGAAGTCATCATTAGCTTGATGAGGTGGTGACTTGGGTGCATTAGGTGGTGCTAGGTGTTAAGGTTAGGGAGTGCTTAGTTGATGGTGTGATAGGTAACTACTTAGGTGATGATTGGTGTATATGGAATGTTAGATGTCACCATTGGGTGTTAGTTTCTTAGTAATTAAGTTTAGTTTAGTTAGTTAATTAGCTACTAATCTAGGTCAATTATGGTCCTAATAACCTGATTATCATGGCTAAGTGTATTTAGTTTAGTATTTGGTAAATGTTTTTGTTCTTTATTTCATTATATAGATATAGCAAATGTCTTTTTATATACTTAACTACATGTTTTTAAATATATACATACATGCATATGTAACTAATCATGCATGTTTATGTAGCATATATTCACACTTAATTATGTTCAAATAAAGTTACTAACAAACTAATAATAATATATACATATATATACATATAGACATATAAATATAATATCGACTTGTAATAATTCTTAAAATATCAAGTTATCTAACCTTAAATATTTAGGGTCGTCACATTCAAGGCCTTATTTAAGCGTAATCTTAGGGTTTCAAACCTAACTCTTTTTATGCAATTTTTTATGTTTTCAAGGTGATTTTTAGTGCTTCCTTCATCATAATTTCACCTAGATCAAGCAAAGATAACTTCCGCTCAACCCTTGAAGATTTAATCATGTCGATGATCGGCTCATTTCCTTCATAATCACACGTGATGGTTCTTGTAAGAGTCATATTTATTATGTTTTTGACCTAGGTTTCTTGTATTGTTTTTGTGGTGATAGTATGAAGTTTATTTAAATAAATTGTTTTTGTTTTAAATATCCATTTGTTAATTTAAATAAATTGTTTTTGTTTTAAATATCCATTTGTTATCATTCAATGCTGAGTTTCTTGCATCGTGAATGATTTTGTAATTAAGGAGGTGCTTGGCATCTTGGTTAACGAGTTTTTAAGTATCTTTAAATCTGAATCCCGAAAATGATTGATTTCTGTTAATAACTTTCTATTTCTTATTCAATTTACTTTTTTTTGAAAGGCAAAGAAATTTTATTAACACTCTATCCAGGAGATAGAAATAAGATACAAGTACAATCAAAAGAAAATAAAGCTACATTTTTTATCCCCCATCATTCCTCTTGAGGCTCTAGCCTAAAGTAACACCAATCATTCCAATTGAGGTTCCTGTAAGTTGATCTACCCTTAACCATAAAAAGCTGGTGAACTTAATGTTGATTAACAACCTGTTAAGAGAAGGCTCCCGATCATGAAATAATACTTCGTTTCTACTCAACCAAATGCACCATATTGCAGCAAGAACTATAGCATGAAAAGCCCTTCTATTTCTTTCTGCCACCATCGAAAAACAGTGCAAGTTAAGCACATCCGTTATCGAGAAGGCGAATATTGGGGGCGTCTTGCACCAAGATGCGACGAATGACCACACCATGTCCGCAAATTTGCACGAAATAAATAGATGATCAGCAGATTCCTCATATTCCCCGCATAAAGGACAAAGAATGGAGTGAATTGGAACACCACGGACGACCAATGCTTTACAAATAGGAAGCCTATCTAGGCTAGCTCTCCACGCGTGAATATTGACTTTTGCTGGAACCCATTTACACCACTCCATTGCAGGCTCCTTTGTCACTCTAGCGTTATACAACAGCCTTCTCAGCGAACCCACCGAGAAGATCCCATTTGAGTCGCCCTTCCAACACCAACGGGTAACATCCCATACAATAAGATCGAGTATATTAATGTTATATTTCAGCAAATGATTTTCTATCTTTACAATGTTATTCCATGTTCCCGGAAGCTGGGATTTCCATGGTATAAGACTCGGTTTTTTGGGTTGTGGTGCAATGCCATGATCACTTCCCTCCATAATCCATTCGTATTATTTAGAAACCTCCATCTCCATTTAGTAAGCAGCCCCAAGTTTAAATCTTTTAGTGACCCAACACCAAGACCCCCATCTTGTTTCCGTTTGCATACTTTGTCCCAGGCTACCCAATTAATTTCCTTTGGTTTTCGCCTCCACCCCATAGAAAACTTCTCCTAATTTTATCCAATTCATTGATGATTGTCTCTGGGGCTTTGAATAGTGAAAATAGTAGACCGGCAAGCTATCAAGAACAGATTGAACTAGTATTAGCCTTCCCCCAAACGACAAATGCCTAGCCTTCCAAATAGAAAGGCGTGACCGAAATGTGTCTATTACCGGTTCCCAATTTTTTCTCCTGTTCATGTTTGCTCCCACCGTCAATCCCAGGTATTTGAAGGGTAAAGTGCCCCTAGTGAATCCCACTGTAGCCACCATTCCTTGTGCCTCCTCCTGCTCTACATTTATCCCAACTAAACTGCACTTCTTATTGTTTATTTCCAGCCCCGACACCAAATAAAATATCCTCATTATTCTCTTAAGATTTTAATATTATTTTTGGACCATTCCCCCAATACAATAGCATCATCCGCAAAAAGAAAATGTGAAATATTCGGGCCCCCATTAGGAAGTTGTATTCCCCTAAACACACCCATTTTAATGGCCCGGTTGAACATCCAGTTTAGAGATTCCATTGCTATCAAAAATATGAAGGGTGAAAGAGGGTCCCCCTGTCGAACACCACGTGTATATCTGAATTCCTTGGTCGGAGAACCATTTATGAGTATAGAAGCTTTAGCCGAACTTAAAACACCCCTAGTCCATAGCCTCCATTTAGCCGGAAAGTGAAGTTGTTCAAGAACCGAGTCCAGAAAATCCCACGACAGTGAATCGAAAGCTTTATTAAAATCAATTTTGAATATCATAGCCTGCTTATTCAACTTTTTCAGCCACGAAATAGTTTGTTAACCATTAGCGGCCCATCAAGAATGGACCGATTAGCCATGAACCCCGATTGAGTTACCGATATAACCGAGTCCAAGACTCTTTTGATTCGGTTAGCTAGAACCTTCGAAATAACCTTGGATATACATCCAATAAGAGAGATCGGTCGAAACTCATCCAATCCATTTGGGTCCTTTACTTTAGGGATTAATGCGATAAAGGAAGAACAGCAAGAATCACTAATAGAGCCCGACAGGAAAAACTCCTGAAAAATGTTTTCAAAGTCTTTATGCAAAAGATCCCAAAAATGTTTAACGAAAGTGATGTTGAAGCCATCCGGACCCGGAGCCTTCTCCCCACCACAATCCCATACCGCTTGTTTAATCTCCGTCAGAGAGAATGGAGTAACAAGGGCCTCGGCATCATTTTCAGATAATGTCTTTATTCCTTGGCAATCCAAAAATGGTCTAGAGGAACACTTTTCTTGAAACCGACTTTCAAAAAAACATCTAGCCTCTTTTTTAATATCCATTGGGTTTGTACACCAAACACCATTTATAATCAACCCATTGATCCGATTATGGGACAATCTTGAGTTAAATATCCCATGAAAGAAAGAAGTGTTCTCATCACCCTCTAGAATCCATTTGGCTCTCGCCTTTTGCTTCATATCTTTCATTCTTGTGTTCTCCATATCAATTAGAAGTTTTCTATGATCCAGAAGTTCTTTCCCTTCATTCTCGGATAGACCCCCCTGTTCTGCCTTATCTTCCAAATCCTTTATCTTGTCCTCCATCCCACACAACTTGCTGTTTTCTTGATTTTTTAAGGCCAAGTTCCAAGCTTTGATAGCCAATTTAATATTTTTAAGTTTGGCCGCCAACCTCGCGTCCGCTCTATATGCAACCACCGGGGTGTTCCAAGCTTTATAAACTATCTCATTAAATCCCTCTTTGTCCAGCCAGGAAGAGAAAAATTTAAATGGTTTCGGTCCAAAGTCCACCATAGAAGTTTTTAGAGATATCGGACTGTGATCCGATAGTTTTCTCGGCCAAGCAAACAACACTGCACCAGGCCATTTATTTTTAAACATATCACAAACCAACATTCTATCTATTTTACTTGCCTTGGACCCATTGCAGTTCATATATGTAAATTTGCTACCCCCCATATTATATTCATGTACCCCGCCTCAAAAATAAACTCATTAAAGGCGTTAGCCCCTAGTTGATGAAAATCCGAATTCATACGATCGGAAGGGTACCTGACCTCGTTAAAATCACCAATTAGAATCCACATTCCTTCTGTGCCATCTCTTATCGTTAGCAATTTCGCCACAGTTCCTTCTTCCGATTTAATTCTTGCGGCCCATATACATTAGCAATATTAATGGTCTCCCCCGAACCCTTTAGTTGTCCTTTAACAATCAAGAAGTTCCTATCTTTGATCACATCACAACAGCAAAATAGAGATGGATCCCAAAAGGAAATTAACCCCCCTGATCTCCCATTTGCTTCCACCCATTCAAAATTAACAGATTTGCGCCCCCAAATTGTTTTCACAGGGATTTTACAAGATTCATTAAGCATGGATTCTTGTACACAAAGAAAGGAGGGATGGTGTTTACCCAGTAAGTCTTTTAACCACGTACCTTTTTTGAATCTCCGAGCCCCCGAATGTTAATTGACATAAAATCCATTAGCATACATTTGTAACCCCCTCCTCCACTATCATGCTTTGAACCTTCTGTTTGTAATTTGTGAGATCCACACCCACCATCATACCTACTTGCATCGTACTTTCTATCTCTTGTTCAACTTCTCGATTGTATTGTTTCTCCCCAGCCGTTCGATCTATTTCGGGCATAGAATCCGTACCTTCTGTCGTAGATTTCACAGGCCCTTGGCTGTTTTCGGGGGAGTGATTAAGGTCCACACCCACCATCTCCGAATAATCATCGTTCCCCATGCGTTCACTGATTTCATTCACCGTTTCGACAAGTACCGGATTACTTTTGTTGCACCGTCTCCTTCTTCGTTTGATACCCACATAATCTCTGGTCTTAGATATGTTATTTTTGTTTGATATCTTCTGTCTGGGGGAGTTTAGCTTCCTTTTCCTGTTGGGCTGCAGGCCCATATTAAAAATTAACTCGTGTAAACCAAAAGGGTCAGAGCCCAATACTTCTTGAACATTATTTGGGCCCGAATCATTTGTGGGTTGGATATCATCTGCCCTTTGAGAATCCTGGCCCATATCAACTTCAAATGAGCCCATATTATCATTGCCTGCCTCCCCATGCTCCTCGTCGTTTTGTTTTTCAAGGTCTACGCATGCAGGTTCTAACACACCTTCCGAGTAAGTTTTCCCATGCACGTGGGTGTTCGATAGGTTGACCCCTGACTGTTTGGATACCTGTGTGTGATCCATTTTTGAACATGCTTCTTCGTCACCCTGCTTCTTCTCCGACGCATTATCTATGGGTTGGTCTATTAGAAAGTCCGGCGTCCAATTCCGATTGACTTCCGAAATATATATTGGATATGACACCCCTGAACTGATAATATTAATATTCATAATTATATTACTCATCCCCGAAACAATAATACCTACTTGTTCTTCTGCTAAACTACCATCCATGGCCGAGGCGGAAGATGGAAATAAGACCTTCCCCACAGATTCTGCAATACAATTAAAAGTATCGGATGCCCAAAGATGAATTGGCACCCCCCTAATATTAATCCATGCCAATCGTTCATATCGTATATCTTGCCCATCCCATAGCACTAGTGAGGAGAATAACTTTTCCCATTCTTGCGAATGATCATGTAGGAATGTTTTTGCTTCTACCGAAGACTTGAAGGATAAAAGTATCTTCCTTCCCCATAGATATCGCAGACCAAAGTTGACATTGCACACTCCTTTCATACATTCCTCCAGATTATGCAATGTTGCACCGTCTATCACCTCACCAACCAACGACAATCCCTTCCATACCTTCATTTGTTCCGATGCCTTTAAAATGGGAATTTCTGGACACTTGTTTACTAGGGCCGCTTTATAAGAGACATGATTTGTAGCCGTCCTTCCCCCGACATTCCTTTGCGTACTAGCATACGAATGCTGTCGAGCAACAGATTCCTTTTCAAGAGTCGTATAATCAATTTTGTTTCCACACCTATCAAACTTAGCAGGGTTTGCTTTGGCAATAGAATTTCCTACTTTCATCTTATTAAGATCTTCCAGAAGTGATTTCAAATTCTTGACATTGGCGAATCTTGCAAAACCAAATCTTTCTCCTTCCTTTGTTGCTTTTCTAGTCGGAATGAATGCATCCACAAGCTTCCCAAAATCTTTACAGGCCATCCATAACTCTTTGCTCGAGCATTCTTCAGGTAGGTTGGATATGAATATCGTGACTATATTCTTATCCATGCTTCCTTTTCCTCTTCTCCGGTTCTGTACTGTTTCCCAGGCTCCATCATCATCCACCTTTCTTTGTCTTCCTCCAGTCGAATTCCGATCATCTTCCGTCGAAAAACTCTTCGTCTCCCGTTCGTCATCTCCTTCTTTTTTCAATTTACTTGCTTTGAATTTGTTTTCTAGTCAATCAACACATAATTGGTATTTGTTTTCATAAATAATTAAGTAGATTAAAAGTTTTACCCTTTTCATCAATTTTAAAGATTACGATCTTATTTACTCATACTAGTTATAGATAGTTAAGTTTTTCAAATTACTTGTTTTAAATCTAACCATGATAACACGATCAATAATCATGTTTGTTGTAGTTTTTGTACGTTGGTGTCTATGATGGGAGAGAAACGCAGTCATCTTTCATAAAAAGAAACCTTGCATCACCAAAATAATGGAAGATATAAAGAGATTGGGATTTTTTGTGGATAAAGATTAGTGCAAAACTGGAGTTATTAGAATTTACGGAATGATGTAATTTTATATCTACATTTTCAGTTGTAAGGTTTGGTACACAGGAAAGGTAAGGGGGTACCCAAATTACCCAAAAGTATACAAACCATTCCTCAATCAAAAGCCACCTCATTTTAGCATTTATATGCGCAACAATTTTGAAAATAAATCCTTTGAGATCTGAAATCTCGTTCTAAACATATTTTCATCGTATTTAGGCTCATCGACAAGTAATCTTTCATGAAAACCTTAATCGTCCTTACACAATCACAAGGCACATATCTTTTTCTTAATGTGTCATATCTTCAAGTGCGAATACAACATCGAAAACGTTGACAAGAAATTGAACCTATATAGATTCGGATAAATCGAAACTCGTTAGTGGTAATAATGGGAAAATTACATTGCGTATTTGCGCCTCCTTTGTTGAGTAGATGAATAGTAAAAGAGTAGAATGAAAATTATGTAAATGGTTTGAAATGTATACTTTTTGATCTAAAAAATATTAAAATAAATTTGATATTTAAATTTTAAAAGGGGCAACGGCCGAATCAAACAGATCTATAGCCATTGCAACGTCACAAAGTTCTCGTTTTTCATCGGCAAAAACTGCCCAAGAAGGTGTTCTGATTTACCTGACATACCCGAACCAACCCAAAGCCCACATCGTTCACACTAACATCAATATCTAGTCCCTTAGTTTTGTCAAAATAATGACGTCCCCTCTTCCTCAAGTAATAGTAACGGACTATGCCACTAAATTATTGAAACTTCTCATTCAAATTTCAAAGAACACATAATCTTTTCATTTAAGGAGACATTATTAAGATATATTCAATAGAATCATTTATGACTTGAATTATTGAATAATACAAAGTCAAATTATATCTTTCATAAATCCCACACTAATTTGTTTTGTTCAGTTAAATATAAGTTGGGGTTCGGTAGTAGATGTTCTTGTCTCTTAAGAAAAATATAGGTTTCAAATCCTAACATAACATGGATAATGGATTTGAAATAAGTGTAGTTTAAGTGGAAAATTAGATAGGTGTGTTGTCAATATATAAAAATAAAAAAAATATTTATACATTTAGTTGAATAATTTATAGTTAAAATATTTTATCATCAAATATGAATTCAGAATTTAAGCCTCCAATCTTTAATTAATACTTCTAAATAAAACTTGTTGTCAAAGTAAACTTGTTCTTCAATCTAGCCATATTGTTACCATAGCAACATCTTTTATTAACGGCGTGTAAAATCACCCCGATACCCAACTTATCCTTTTTAAAACTGACAGAATGTCAACTGTTTATACTGACGCTAGAGGCCTGACTCACCCAAAACACTATCAAAGTGGAAATTTAACCATGGTGAGAAAACACCCTTGAGTTAGGTTTAAATCTGACACTAAAAATGACAAGCCCAAAGTCATCACCTTATGTCATTGATCCCGTAATCTTTGGTATCATAGCAACTTCATTAAGCAAAATTTTTGCCTACGACTAAGATTCGTTTGAATGTCACATATAATCTAAACAAAAAGTCTAATGTTGGTGGCTTTCAAATAAATCCCATCAAAAAGTCAAACGTTGATTGTTTAACTTTGCGTGTCACCTAGTGGGGAAGCGAAGATGGCTAACAAATGTTATAAGAAAACTTAATTGAGAAAAAGTTATTATTGTATATCAAAAGTTATCTTAAAATATTCACAAGAGGATTTATTTTATGATCAAGTAGGGGATTTGACTTTTGTCTCTTGTAAATGTGACGTGGGTTCAAATACTTACAAGTGTAGTGCAATGTTTGGTAATATTAGGTGGTAAAAATTGTTAGTTAAAAAATTTTATGTCCTTCGAGTACTTAAATTCAATTTTACACTTAAAGGGAAGCTTAAAAACGTCTAACATGTCACCACCTTCCCAAGTTCCCAATTTGGAGCTAAAAACATCTCTTCTTACCCTAGCCTCTTACTACTAGAAAACAGTGTCATCTTCGTAGAGGAATGGTGTTGGAAATGCAAACAAAACAACCTTTAGTTTATTTAATGGTCTTGTGACTGGCGGATATGAGGGCCGCGTAGGCTGGTCATGGATGTGGCATACCGCCTCCTGAAGCGTTGGCGTGGGCTTGAGTGTTGGCGTGGGCTTGAGTGTGGGCGTGGGGCTCCATCATAAGCATGGTCACAAGTGTTGAGCTCATTGGTTTTTGGGTTGTAGCAATTGAATGGCTAGTTTCATAAAAACAATTAATTTAAACCCTATAAGTAGAACATATATATTTTGAAACTCATCTCACATTTTACTCCCATCTACACTCAGCTTTGATACATGTCATGAAATCAAGAGTTCACATCCACTTATAAAAAAAAACACGCCCAAACCAAGATCGTGAGACTGCTCATTTTATAAAATATTATTTTAGACCCAATGTATGATGACAAACAGATTAGACATCGTTTTAGCGTGACTGGACAAATATTTGTACAAATAGTTGAAGATATTGGGCGGGAGTTTAATTTTTTTTAACAATGTATGATACAAGAGATAAAAGAGGTTTCACCGCAGGAGTGCTAAACGTACGGGGTAGGCTACTAACACTAGACAACTACCCGTTCCTGAGCCGACCAATGCCGATAGCGACGATCTGCGATGGGAAAAAGGGCTTTACAAAGTTGTACCTCTGCAATTTGTCAACTTGTGGGATAAATTGAAAATGAGACCTTGCTTGACGTCTCTCCCCCAAGAGGTTAGGGGGTTCTAATTCTGTTGTAAACAAGTTGTGTGAATTTAGAAGTAGGTTTAGAGTGCGTGAGTCCGCAGTTAAAAAAATTATTGTTATTTTGTAAAAAATTGTTAATGAATTGTAATATTACTATAGAGAGGTTTAGGAGCTTGTTAATTAGGTGCTTATGTAAGGTCTGAATATCTTCATCATAATATGTAAACGACAAACCTGAAACTCTAAACTTAAATATAAAAAAAAAATCCAGATATTCAGAAATTCAGATACTTAAAATTCAGATTATCTAAATTTTGGATTAAGATAAATCGAATTACGAATCAGATTCGGATCGGGATTCCCGAAATATTTATATTTATATATTAATACAAATATTTAATGTGATGTACTCAAGACAATTAAATATAGGGTATCTTGGATCCGATTCTCATTCGTATCAAATATGTTTTGGATTGAAGTAGGGAGTTTTCAAAGTTGTAGATTTTCTTCTTAAAGACTTGGCCGAGGGTGCGGCTTCAACTGAAAACGAATAGATGGACACACTTAATATGATACATGTCATTCAAAGCAAGGTTATGTATTGCCTTAAAATACGATAACACATATCATTTAAAACAAGGTTAACAAACAATAAATGCATGCTATCGAAATCGTATTCATGTTTGAAAAAAAAAATATTTTGTACCAATGGATTATCTAGAAGAAATCTAAGAAAGCATTTAATGCGTTCTGTGGAAACTGTAACTAACAATAAATACCCTGTATAAATGTTTATGACTGAAGAATTCTAGAAAATAACAATTATAATTTTATTAATTCATTTTATAATTCATTTTAGAGATGGTGCTGATAAATTTATAATGTGTTTCTCTTAAATATATCTGGTTTTTGAATAAAATTGGACACCAAATATCATTTTTAAGCCTAATGATGCTACTCATGGTATCTCCTCCATGTGTTGATCCCCTTGATTCTATCGTAAGAAATTCAACTTCTTATCGTTAATTATTGTGATAAAATAAAGGGTGGTGCTGGGGACACCGCAGGGGTTTTTGGGGGTAGGCCGGTCCAAACGGTCACGGTTAGGGCTTGCGGTCACGTTTTGATGCATAACCGTGACCGCAAGGTCTTGCGGTCACGGTTTCTGTTTCTGTCTCCGACACCCCTTGACAACAAAACGACAAATGGCATGCAAAGGTTGAAAAAACGGACACCAAACCGTCACGTGGAGGCCAAACCGTGACCTCTAGGGTACGAGGTTCGCTTTAGGGTACGATATAGACCGTGATGTTGACAAAAGGGCCGGGAATCGCGCCACGAACCGTCACGTGGAGGCCAAACCGTGACGGTTTGTGCACCAGATTTTGACTTTAAATACCTTTCCTCCTCCGCATTTCATCTCCACATCTTATTCTGATTTTTTTCATTTGAGATTTCATTCTCTCCAACACTCGAGATTTTTCAGCCTTCGTCATTCCAAAAACACGTTAATTCGAAAACAATGTCGGGTTCGGGAGATCATTATCAAAAGCCGAACCTTCCAGATTTGAATGAGGTGCCACATATCGAAGATTCGAACCAGATTGAACTAGTATATGTTTTATTATAACTTATTATTTGAAATATCTAACCATTATCTTTTTTAGGAATATTACGTATACGTGAGTCACCCTCCGTGGGGGGAGGAGGAAACCAACCCGTCGAACACATTTGCTCAAGAGACGTACAACTCTTTATTTGGACCGACAGGTTACGGTGAAGGGTACAGATACCCCCTTGCAATTCTTACGGGCATGCCCCGAACACGTACCACTCACAAACAGAGCTAGATTACGGACATCCCCCGTACCAGTCAGAACTAGAAATTACACATGTGTCGGATACTTTTAATGGGAATGACACAGATGAGAGTGACGGTTCGGTTCACCTCAAAGAAAACTATGGGGACACCGCGGAGCATGATGGGGATGAGGATCGGATAAGAAAGGCTACGGTTTCTTATAAAACTGATAAAGTACGAAGAGTTTTTATTCTTTTGTTTATTTATTTTTTATTTGTTTTATATATTGTTTTTTATGTATAGCTTTATCATTTTTTCAGTATTTTGATTCTCGTGAGGACTTTGAGAAGTGGGCTAAAATGAGAGGACGCGAGCATGGGTGTGTCATTATGGTGGGTCGGTCACGAAAAAAAGATGTGGAACTATTATGCAATCGTAGTGGTGAACCTAAATTCACTGGCACAAGTAGACGTACTGGGAGCATAAAGAAAGGATGTCCCTTTAAACTCGTAGGGAAGTACGTAGAAAAGAGTGACAGTTGGATGTTAGAGGTGAGAAACGAGACGCATAACCACGATCCTGTTGTGTACGAGGAGGGCCACGCTCATCTTATGAAGATGACCGACAAAGAAATTGATCTTGTCGAGAAGTTACACAGCCAGCACGTGTGGCAACGACATATCCATTCAGCCGTAAGGGAGCACTTTCCACACAGCGTCTGTGTTGTTCAAGACATATACAATCTGACGTCGAAGTTTAGGGCTGAGGGGAGAAAAGGCATGACACCAATGCAGGAACTTGAAAACCTGCTACAATCTAAAGAGTTCGTGTATGAAACACGAACGAATGCAACTACTAAGTTCGTGGAAGATGTTTTCTTTTGTCATCCTACTTCGTATAAATGTGGCGCGCATTCCCGCACGTGATATTGATAGACACGACGTACAAGACCAACATGTACAACATTCCGTTTGTTCAGGTTATTGGTGTTACGTCGACGTCGAAGTCGTTTTGTATTGCGCATGCATTTATATCGAGGGAACGGCAGGACAACTTCACATGGGTACTGGAGCGGATCAGAGATATGATCGATGGGTGTGTGGAGCCCCGCGTTATTGTCACAGACAGGGACCCGGCCCTGATGAGCGCGTGTGACACAGTGTTCCCGAGTGCTACTAAAAACCTATGCAGGTGGCACGTTAGGGAGAATATCAAAAGACGGTGGAATGTCCTTTTCAAAACCGACATGTGGAAGATTTTTCATACTGGTGGAAGACCTCGTGTTCGTCTCCCACAGAGGCACTGTACGATTACAATTGCAGGAAGATGGAAGAAAAGTTAAATGAAGATGGTAAACGCGGTAAGAATTTCATAGTTATTTATACTCTAATAATTTATTTGTTTATTTTATAAAATTTGTTATTTCTTTCAGAGGTATGGGAATATATTTGGAATAATTGGTTGGTGCCGTACAAAGAGAAAATTGTTAGTTGTTGGATGTACGACCGCCTTAACTTTGGTGAATTTACAACTAATAGGGTTGTGGGCCAACATGCCAACTTCAAGAGTTACCTCACAGGGACCAATAATACGTTGCACACACTTATCGGATATGTTTGTGACCTCGTGCGCGGTCAGGAGATTGAAATTCATAAAACATTCGAGGTGTCCCGTGTGAAGATTAAAAAAGACCATCGACTGCCATTGTTTTCAAAATTACATTATAAAGTATCCGTTTTTTTGCCTTAGCCTCCTTGAATCAGAGTTGACGAAAATGAAAATGATTCAGGAGTCTGGGGGATCATGTGGACACCAGTTGTTCACGTCCATGGGCTTGCCATGTGCTTGTCGTTTGAAGATATACACCCAAGAAGGTTATATTTTTCTTAATACATTTTTTTATTGTTGTCACACGATTGCATATTTTTCACTAATAATTTAACCTTCAATCCAGTCACAAGTATTCCACTCGATGCGGTAGATCCACACTGGAGGAAGCTTGAATTCGAGCCAGCGTACGTCGCGCCGCCTGAACCCGACTACGATGTGAAATTTGATGACTTGAAACAAAAGGTTATGTCGTCTCCCAATCCTCAAGTAAAGAAAAAATGTTTAACAAAGTATTTGACTCTTTGTTTAAGAGCAAGTCAAAACTTAAAGAACCTGAGGTGCGTCATGACCGACGTGGTCGTCCAAATATTAAGGAGCAACAAAGAAGAGCGGACTCCAATACATCACAGTATGAGGCTGCTAGATACAGCTCTTCTACTTCCTCACATCAAACTATGCCTGACCCGGCAAGGCATAGCTCATATACCCCTCAGTTTAAAATGTCCAACGACCGTTCTAATCAGGCAAAGGCTGGTTCAAATGTACCGATTACGGGAGCTGCCCTAGGGTTTCCTTTAATATTGAAACCAAAGGACGTGATAAAAGTTATGAAGTTTAAGGATCAGCTTCCTGAGTGGATTCACCGGTACGTTTCGACTATAAAAGATGTGCGGCCTGACGGTAACTGTGGTTTTCGGGCGATCGCGGTGGCTTTAGGGTAAAAGCAAAATGAATGGGAATGGGTTAGGCGTCAAATGTTGTCGGAGATGGATAGTAACATGAGGTATTGGCGGAGCAATTTGAACCGCGAGATGCCTGGCTATTATGATTCTGTTCGTAATAGCTTAAATTGGTTTGGCACGACTCACCCACACCCGATACCCATTGGCTAACTTTTTCGGCCCATGAACTCGTAATTACGGAAACATTCAGTTGTATTGTGCATCTTATTTCTTCATTTGGCAGCCAAACATGGTTCCCGCTGAGAACAGCCCTAGAGCCATTATTCACCTATCCAGTTGTCGCACTTGCTCATGTTAACCAATGTCACTTTATTTGCATCCAATTGGAAGGGGATTACCCAATGCCCAGTGTGAGCTATCATTGGCTGAGATTTGCATATCAACAAGCACTAGAATGGCAAAATATGTATGAGGATCGTATAAATAATTACGTTAGAATAACCGATCGTCATAGAACACCAATGCCTCTTGTAAGTTATCATTTTCCGATACTTTATCATATTAATGAAGATCCCTTTATTGATGATGATGATGATGATGATGATAAAGATAATAGTACAAATAATAATAATAGTAATAGTAATAATAATATAATAATAATAATAGTAATAATAGAAATAATAATAATAATGATAATAGTAATAATAGTAGTAGTAATAATAATAATAATAATAATATAATAATAATAGTAATAGTAATAATAGAAATAGAAGAAATAATAATAGTAATAGTTTTAAAGTTAATAATAATAATAATAATATATAATAATAATAATAATAATATAATGATAATAATAATAATAATAATAATAATAATATTAATAATAATAATAATAATAATAATAATATAATTTTAATAATATTAATAATAATAATAATAATAATAATAATATTAATAATATTAATAATAATAGTAATAATATAATAATAATAATAATAATAATAATAATAATAATATCAACCAGGAAAATAAACTGTCACGGTTTGCCCAAACCGTGACGTTTAGGGTTTGGCAAATGTCACGGTTATGGCTAACCGTGACCTCTTTTCATGCGCATGGCACTTGTTCGGGCACATGACACTTGTAAAAGGTCACGGTTAGGGCTTGGCAAAAGGTCACGGTTAGGGAAAACCGTGACCGCTTGCCTAATTTTTTAAAATTTTACTAATTAAATAATTTCATAAAAAATACCCCTTGAACCGGTGGTAGTGGGTTTCGAGCCCACACCACTCCCCTGTTGCCCTACCGTCTTAACGGTCGGGACGGGAGTGGTTCGCTGACAGATATAGAAAACTTATTGTTTTAAAATAATATGGACGAAAAGGTCATGGTTTGGGCAAACCGTGACCTCTTTGCTCAAAGGTGGCGTTGTGGAACGAAGCTGTCACAGTTTGTTGACACAAACTGTGACGTGGTGGTCTAACCGTGACATCTTGTTGAGATAAGAGGTCACGGTATGGTCTAACGTGACCGTTTATGGTACCCTAATCCCACACGTTAACCGTTTATAATCATTTACGTACATCGAATCCGATATTCTTTTTATGAACATGCACACACATCAACATATATATAAAATAAGAACAAATATACTTCGTAAACGTACATACAAACATGCGTACGTGAACAAACCGTGACGTTTTAATGACATCCTAAACAATCTTATCGAAAACATATCAACATATATACACCTTAAATTTTGTAAACCAATGTTCAAACATACATAATAAATTCTAATAATAATAACAATAATGATAAATAAT